>JAPYYV010025212.1:0-11997 GCA_030522625.1 Copidosoma aretas
TTGCGAGGTCTTGGGTACTGATTAACGCTGAGTCTACCTATATATACGTAATAAGTTAACGAAAGTTACACAGTCTAGTCTAGTCAAGCCAAGCGCGTGTAGTGTTTTGTTTTGGTTAAACTGTTACGCGGCGCCGAAAAACTTTTTTTCATCACCAGTTACACTTTCTCAAGAACAAGATATACTCAAGATCTTGACAATTCATCTTGGCAATATCAGTTTCTTGTGTAGCATTTCTTGTTATTGTCTTGTCTGCTATTTATGCATCTTGTTCTTGGTCTTGGCTTAAAAATCAAGACAAGACAAGACAATATCAAGAATTTCTTGAGTCTTGCGGCAGCCCTATGATAGACAGAGGCGCAATAATAAAATGTGACCATTAGTAATACAACTGATGAAACAGATAACGGAACACCCGTACACTCGAGCACAATACGAAATAAAAGTAAAATTTAACACCTACAACCAAATAACCAAATGCACTTGCCCGCTTAAACTATATATTAACAGATCATTTATTTACTAAAAGTGTAAGCAGGAAAGTACATTGAGTTATGGAATAAAGTACATGGAATAATACCCTATATTATACCCTACCTCATAACACCCAATTGCAGAAATCGGGCAGAGCAACCGATTCATGTACATGATGCAAAAAAAAAACAAGTGTGTGCAAACTATAATTGTGCTAAAATGTATCAAACTATATCTTAACAGTTATAAACTGAGATCTCCTAATCGCATGAAATTTCTTTTTAATACAAAATATCATTAGTAATATAATTCTGTGCATTATACTTACTGTAAAGGTGTATTATACTTTCAATTAAAATGTAAATAGGCTAAGTTGGCTGAATAGCACATGTTTCTGACAACATAGAAAAATAATCACAATTTATGACAGCATATTTCTATATTTGAGAAAAAGAAAAAATTTCTCTCAATACAATGTTTTACTACTACCTCAAGAATAATTTAGATAGTTCTTCTAAGGCAGAAAATAAAAAACGTTAACGTCAGTTATGAAGCTGATTAAATACATATTGAAAGACCCGTAAAATTCAGCTAAATACGAAATACAAATAAAATAGAAACCAAGCACCCAAGACTAAACAACCGAATAGAATAGCCCGCTCAAACTGTTTATTGATAATTAATTTATTTAGTAATTCAGAATTAACGCAGTAGTCTATTGTGTTTCGGGATAACGTACATAGTATAATCATACGTAATTACAACAATCGGACGGATCCGCCAAAAAGTTTCTGCTTACATATTTTATTAATATCTTGCTTTTCCTTTATAGTTATACATAATTTTCTATTTGATACCAATTAAGATTAAAACATCTAAAAAATTTCATGATTTACAATATATAAAAAATACATAATATATGTAGATGACTTTATCAATGTCTATTTCCTTTAGTCTACTTTAAACGTTACTAAATTGATCATTTCAAATTTTTCATCATTTAAAATTTTTTAACAAAACTGAATTTTTAATTTCAGAAAAAATAATTTTTGAGAATAAATTGAAAACCTTGTTCATACGATTCGTGTACAGTATCGACTTAAACAAGAGCTACCTCTGTAAGTTATCTACTTATAACTTCCTTCTACATTGCAAATTGTATCCAATTTTTAATTAATATTCATTACACTTTTTTTATACATTTTTTTTAGTTATTTTTTAATATAAATTATTGAACTATCCAACAATTACTTTAATAAGTTATTCAAAACTTATGAAAAATTAGGTAAAATTAAAAAAAATAGAATTTATTCGACAATAACAAACTATTACAGGAATAGGGCAGAGCAACTGATTCATGCAGATGGTGCAAAAAAAAGAGGTGTTTGCAAACCATTATTGTGCTGAAATCTAGCGAACTATATCTGAACAGTGATAAACTAAGATCTCCCAATCAGATACCATATCTTTTTAATTCAAAACATCATTATCAATATAATTCTGTCTATTATACTTACTGTACAGGTGTAATATACTTTCAATTTTAAGGGTGCTTTAGCGGGAGTCGTTAAGATGTCATATGTAGTTTATTTAATAAGTCCAAATCCGCTGATTGCATCGAAGTCCTTATTTATCTCCCTAAATCAGAAAAATGACGAGATATTTGCCATTATTGTTTGCAAATTACAAACAACCAATTATGAAAAAACCTTAGAACATCTTTTATTTGTAACCGTAATCAATGAGTTACACATTCAAACACTTACTGTATTATAGTAAAAATTCGAAGCTTTCAGCTGGTACCTAGCATAATATAGATAAAAATGGAAAAATTACAAATAGACGGTAGAATATTGATCAATTGGTAGTATTAGAAATGTAGTTGCCGATGATAATTTTTTTTTGTTCAAACGCAATGCACACGTATTAAATATTTAAAAATTATAATGCAAGTATTTACGAAGGAATTGTATTTTATTAAGTAATAGTAATGGTGTTATCATATAGCTAACTTACAGTTAATATTTTATTATTTGAAACGTTCTTTATTTATCACAACAAAACACAGATTTAAAAATAATAAATAATATATGTTGTAATAATATAGGCATGCTGCGAGCTTCGTAACAGTACTGTTTGAGCCTGATAAGGTTGGAGTTTAGACCAACTAAAAATTTCTCAAAATGAAGATCTTGGAGTTCTAATTTCTACTCCTACATTCGCTCTCAACTGATCGTGTGCTTATGCACAGACACAACATATTCATAGAAAATATGGAAAGCAGAACGTACCGGTCACACACCACACACAAATAAATAATTTACATGATAGCAGAAAATGTTTGTTTGACAAAAATATATAAGTATTTATGATGGTCCTAACAGATAGCAAATGATCCACAGCGATGTTTCGAAGGTGGTGTGGCTATATTTTGAATTATGATATTTTTTAATTTAGAAAATAAAAAAAATTTTGGAAATTGGAATAAAGTTTTAAAACAGTACGTAAAAACATTGTATATAATTCGTCATAGAAACAACACAAAGAGCCATTAGCCGTTGTAAAATTATTCCTTCAAAAATATAGTGCTTAAAACATAATGTACTTCTGTTTAAGGTCTAAATTATGATAAACGAAATTAACAGTAGTTTTTTCTTTAAAAAGGTATTTCCCCAATAATTGGTCGCACAGTAACTTTTTTTAATAAAAATTTGCAGAAAAATTAAAGTAATTCAATAGAATTAAGACAATTATGTAATTGTAATAAAACTAAGAGATAAAAATATGCAATTAAGCTTTTAATCGTTTTCATAGCAAAATGTTAATTTTATACAATATGATCATGAATTGTATGACTAAATAATGAAACATACGATTATGTTAGAATGTAAAATCAAATACAGTAATATACGATCCTTAAAGAAATTTTCGGATTTAAGTTGCAAATTCCATTGTTCGTGAACTATACAGCGAATCAAGTAAAGTTTATGACTTCTACTTAAACATAACGTAATATATGTTTCGATGAATATCAAGTAGTTATCAGTGAGTCTACAGTTTGTACTATAACTATATAGTTGTCTGTCAAGCGTGGCTGACCCTATGTCAACGTATTTATATGCTTGTCATTTACGCATTTCTTGATCTCTCACTCTATAAATTTGTAGAGGTGTGGTACGAGTAATGCTTCTTTGATTCACGTTAATTTTATGTTTCAAAACTATGGCGAATTTCAGAGAACCGACAAAAAATTCAAAGACATATTTCAACACAAAAAAAGGTTTTTAAGCAAAAAATAATAGCACCATCATGAAGAGCAAGTCAAAATCTACCGATTTTTATTTTTTTATTAAATTTTTAGATTTTTCCCAATCTGTACGAGCGAGTTAAACATAGTGTGCTCGAGCAAAAAATATGCCTCACACGCGAGGTGGCCCAATCTCGCTGGACGCGCTTATATACGGTAGCTAGAGGCTGGCAAGGTAGGCATAGTTTTCGGAATAAGAAAGGAAAGAAAAAGAGGAAAAAATAGATCCAGATTTACAAACATCATGTTCGGTTAAACGCAAACGTATCAGGATATATATGATAAATGGAGGCGGGAAGGATTAGCCTCGAAATAGGCATAAGAAAAAGAGAATAAATTTACTTTTTGCACATAACAAGAATGGATGAGAGCAGATGGCCTTATTTATGACTAATCGAAGAATTAACGGACATAATCAATAAAAATAATACAAAATAGGCAAAGAAGTCATAGTATATGAGAAACTAGAGGATTGGACAACGATAGGATTTATAAAAAGAGCTACGAAGGAAAATAAACTTGACAAAGTCAAAGATAATTTTACAAAGGAAAGGAAGACTTTTGTCCATCAGAAAATAGGAAAAAACTATATGGTAATTGACATTTCTATCATCTGTAAAATGTAAAAAAAAGATAAAAGCTGAGAAAAAAATAAAGCAAAAATGGAAAGATATAGGTGAGTTTAAAAGTTTGGAAGTGATAGACTGTAGGATCTGCAATGAAAGAAAAAAATATTCAAAGCACGCATTGCTATGTAAAGGAGAAAAACAACAACAAATAAAATATTAATAATATCATTCAAAAATATGGGATCAAAAGATAATGGAGAGATATGCTAGAGGAAGATGATTCATGTGAAAATATAAGATATTTATGAAGGTAAATAAGGCACGACAGTACAGATTAAAGTTCAGAAATATATTATGCGTTATAAATTATATTATTATGTAAATGTAAAAAAAAGTTATAACACGCTGTTTTATATTAAATCAGTTACATAAGTTACTATATTGAAAATAATATTAGTACTAACATAAAAGAATGCAATTTTTTTAATAGTTACGAAACAAAAGAAGGAAATGTAGAAGTGTATAAAAATCTGTATTATATATAAAAAAATAATAAAATAAAAAATTTACATCTAAAAATGTTAAAAAAATGTTTCAAAATAAGGTCTTATTATAAACTTATATTTATAATTGATTCTAAAATAACCAAAGATCACAAGGCTCATAACTATTTCTGTAATAAAAATGATTGCGTAAATATTGTATACATATACACATAAATTAATATTAACCTTAAATACCAATCAAAGTCATTATCAGTATTAAATCATTAACAATTATTTGATGAATCAGTAAACTGATTTCATGTGTTGACTATATCTGTTTGAGTTTTTAGCGAATTTTTATGAGATCGCTTGAGTTATCTATGTTTGTATGCATATATGTGTATTAAAAAATAAACTTTTTCATTTATTATTTAGACATGAGAAGAAGAAATTGAAATATGGGGGCTGGAACGCGGAGTGCACAGGGGGCGAAGCCCTACTAGTATATATGAGCAATTCCATTGAGCTCCAGCCACTAGGCGCGTGCAGTGCATTTTTCCAGTGGAACACGTTCTGTTAATCTCGCTTACAGAGGAAGATAAGTCAATAAAAAAAATATCCAAACACATAAATCAGTAGATTTTGATCTGCTCTTTCAAATGGTGCAATCGGTTTTCAGATTTAACCTTTTTTTCCCAGAGAAAATCATGATTGAAGTTTAAAGCGTTATAGCGGAAAAAAGCATTTAGAAAAATTTTTTTTCATGCACCATTCAAAAGAGCAAGTCTTAAACTACAATCCCTCAAATTGTTAAGTTGGGAGGGCAAAAAGTAAACGAGTGGTAAACAAACAAAGACGGCAGTGAGTGGTCAAATTGATATCTATAGGTATAGAAAAAGCATTGGAACGTTGTTTGTTTACCACTCGTTTACCTTTTGCCCTCCCAACTTGAAAATTTGAGGAATTGTAACTTGCTCTTTCGAATGGTGCAAAAGAAAATTTTTTCTTAATGCATTTTTCCGCTATAACGCTTTAAACTTCAGTGATTTTCTGTTTGTTTTTCATTTTGTATTAAAAAAAGATATTAATCATGATCAGAAGTTGTGAAATGAGCTGCAAAAGTAATTCCTCAAAAGGAAACATAATATAGAAAGTCTTTACTTATAACGTGTATTTGCTTTCAGCACAGCAAAAACGGTACTATAATTTATAGGTAAATAAAAGTATTTACTTTCAGTAAAAAGGGCAAAAAAAGCTTCTGAGGCATTTTTTTCATAATGTTTATATTAAGATTTATAATAAATTACAGTATAATTAATTACAGTTAATATCTTTAATTGATTTTTTTGTATATTAGAATTACATTAACTGTTAGTATTGAAAAAAATAAAAAAGAGTACCCGTGTAAAAATAAAAGATAACTATGAAATACAAAAATAAAAAGTATGTAATACATTTTTCAAATTTCAATTAAAAATTGTAACAATACATCGTGTAGAAAAATTTTGTTCATAATAACAGAATACTACAATTTACGCAGTCAAAATATTCTAAACAGTAAGAAGTCGCTTCAGGTGAAAGGAAGTCATAATATTATTAGTTGATATGAAAGCTTTTTAAATAAAATGACGGCGATTTTATAAAATGTATATATAGTGCGCAAAAAATGAAACGATCATAAATGCATTAAATCGACGGAATTACTCTACTAATATAAGTATATAGATAATCTTACATTGATCTAATATAGAGATAATAAAATTTATTGGAAAGTCCGATTATTTTTAAGTTTGGTATAGCTTTTATAGGTGTTCTATAATTACTTAAAATTATTATTTTTTTTTTTTTTTTTAACGAGTGAGTTAATTTAAAAAAATAGTGCTGTATTTGTTCTATATTAATGCACTCGGTAATATATGCTAAGTTAAATTTGATTATGTGTTATATGAAATTACAAAAGATTACATCTGCGAGTACGTCTGAAGTCCTAGCCCAAGCAATAGTTTTTTTTAATGTTCCATTATTTTTTTAAACAATAGTTTTTTAAAAGAAATATTTTTAGAATACTATCATAAGAAGAAAAGAAAATTAGAATATTTAAACGTAAATAAGAAATTGAAATATATTTTATTATTTATTTTTATTTTAAGAATAAAGCTATTTTGAACTTCTTAAATTAATAAGAGGAAAATTGCAAATCATATAAAAAATAGTACACATGACAATTATTAATCTGATTCATTTTATATACATATAAAAAGTAAGGAGGTTCGCGAGCAGAGCGCGCGGGTGGGCGAATATACATAAAGAATAAATATCACAAAAAAAAGGACAGGTTATGTAATGTAATTACACAGGTATCAAAGTAATTAAAAATTATACGATAAAAAAAGGTAAATCATTGCAAATTGATAAATACTATTCCACAATAAATGAGCAGAAAATATGGATTATAGGTTAACTCAAATGATATAAAAAAAAGTAAAAATAAAATTAAAGACTAACGTAAAAAGGATAGATGGAATAATGATAGATGAAAAAATTCACCAAGCCTGAGAGAAAAAAAAGAAAAGTAGAAAAAAGCAAAATTTAAATGACTTTTTGAAAGCTATTAAAAAATAAAAACAAAAAACAAGATGGATCGTGATAAGGAAAAAGGCATAAAAAAATAGTTTCAATGAATTCAAAAGAGACAACAATGATACATGTACGGAAAACAAAAAGCGAAGTGTATGAATGAACAGCACAGTTTCGAAGGATATTTACAAGAACATATCCATCATTGAATAAAAAAATGTCTTGGGTAAAAAATAAAAAAACAAAAAAGACACAGAAGAAGACAGAATTATGGAAAACTGTTTTAAGAATCTGCAAATAATTTTGACGATTGATTTGGCAAACATACTTCATAGCTTATAGACTAACACACATACTATAGAAACATGGAAAATAGCAAAAACCTATCAAATTTACAAGGCAGGGAAGAAGAAAAAAGACGTTAAAACGACAGAGGAGTGGCTTTTTAGATGTAACGTGCAAGATTTAAGAAATGATGATCGCTGAAAAAGTAGAAAAATCGTTATAGCAGAAGAAAATAATAAAAAAGAGTTAGGCTGCCATTAGAACAAAGGAAGAATAAGAAACCTTATTTTTGTACTAAATAATTAAAATAAAAATAAACTAGAGAAAGTTGTCAATAAATTATATGCTGTGTTCGTAGACTTTCAAACAGAAAGTAATAACATTAATGAAGAAATGTTCCGGCTCAAAATAAATGTAAGAGAAATAAGTATGAAAATGAGAAAAATGTTGAAAAGAATCTCGAAATATACAAAAAAAAACAGTTAATTACAGCCAGGGGCTAACACATGTATTTAAAACTATGCAAGAGACAAGGCAACGGTATCCATGAAGCCATGTACTTTAAAGAATATTTATGTAGAAAGTATACGATAAGTAGATCTTGTATAATACATGGACCTGGAAATGTGATTCTCAACAAAAAATTTTCGTGGCACGAAGAAAAAATGACAGGTAAGGAGCAAAGGACAGTCAAAGTAGTTTTAGGCTTAAGCATAAGAGATAAAGTAGAAAGTGTGAATCAAAGATAATTTTTTATGGATTAAATAATAAAATTATATTGCACATACGTAGCAGGGACTTGTGTATAAAAGAGAAAAAAAATATATAGAATGTAGATTCAACATATGAAGTTGGGTTTAATTGCAAGGACACAAATATATATATATATATATATATATATATATATATATATAAAGAGTAAAGGCAGGCACAGTAGGCATGGATTTGGAAATGGAAAAGAAAAGTAAAGGGAGATAAAAATAGATCCAGATTTACAAATAACATGCTGAGTTTAAATGCGAAAACGTCAGGATATATATGAGAAATAAGGGCATGTAGGGTATCCTAGAAAAAAGCATAAAAAAAAAAAATAGAAATTAACTTTTTGCGAATTATATAAATGGACAAGAGCAAGTGGCCTTATTTATGCTTAATAGAAGAATTATCAGAGACTTAATCAATAGATCATACAAAATAGGCACAAAAAATAGTAGTATATTAAAAAATTAGATGTTGTAAAAACGATAAGACTTATAAAAAGAGCAACGAAGAAAAATTAACTTGAGGAAATCGAAAATAATTTTACACAGTAGAAGAAGACTTTTGTCAATCAGCAAATACAGAAAAACTACATGGTAATTGACAACTTCATCATCCCTCAGATATAAAAAAAAGCATAAAAAAGAGAGAAAAAAATAAAGCAAAAAGAAAAACATATAAGTGAGTTTAAATGTTTTTAACTGATAGACTGTAGTCTCTGTAATGACAGAAAAAAAAATATCTATCAATATTAACCAACAAAACAAAATAGAATCATCATCAGTATTAAATAAGTAACAATTACTTGATGAATCAGTGAACTTATTTCATTTATTAACTATATTTGTTCGAATTTTGAGCGTATTTTTATGAGATCTTTGTTTATCTATGTTTGTACGCATATGAGTAATACCACCGAACTTTGAAAATAAGTTTTACTAATCAATTTATACAATGTTTATGATTAAATGAACTTTCATAGGTATAGAAATTTAAAAAATATGTTACAAATATCAAACGCAACTTTTTAAGCAAAAGTAATTTAAGTCTCATTAGTATTAGGGTTAAAACTGTACTGATTCAGTGACTTTCCAAGTGTTACTGGGCACTGTTCTATTTCTTTCTGCTTTAATAAAAAAAAGCTATCTCTAAAATTTTATGAAAATCAGAGGGATTTATTTTTTTACATATTAGATTTAGTCAAAAGTTTACCTATAAGAAGTTATAACCATATTTCTTACTGTTACCTATTTTTGTAAGAATTTACTTATTAACGATATTTTCGGTATAAAAAAAAGCTATCAAATTTTTTTAAATATCCAAAGCGATGAATGTTTTTTAAGTATTAAACAATAAGATATTTATTTCTTTATAAGCGTACTACTCAACATTTTGTATATATATATTACTTTTGAAATCGCTCAATAGCACTTAACGTATACTAAAAATCGCTTACTATGAGAGGCATACTCCTAATTTATATGCAATTCTTTTTAAGCACGATCGTTATACTATCGGAGTGCCGTATGTTCTGCCCACGAAATAAAGGTGATCAAGGTTTTACCGGGTTTTTTATATCTAATTTTAACTTAATCAAGCCCAACTTGTATCATTTTACTCGTCTGTATGTAGGGAAATTTTAGCTTCAATTGGAGCAAAAACGGCCTACTAGTTTTAAAATAAGAGCACGTTATCTGATACTATATAATTTTTTCATAGAAAGAGGATTTTATGTATCATGTAAACAAGCACAAGTAATCAATTATTCAAGGCTAAAAAGCGATTCAAAAAAATCTTCTACATGTGTATTGCAATTGTACAAATTTCCAGAGTTGCAGGATACATGTATTATGAATGCCAACTGCTGGAACATTAGTCCCAGTGGCAGGCTCCGGATGGCCATAAAAATTATTGATTGGTGTTTTGCTGTTATTTGACGAATTGTTATTCGATAGTCATGATTCTTGCGGCATTTTGTTTGTCTTCTCAAGCTGAACCAATATTTCTATTTCCAGTTTCATCGGCAAACTCGTTCTGAGATGCTAGCACTCGGACTGACTGGCAGTAAATAAAAGTTTATCGTCGAAGGAGAATTTTCATGTGTCATGTAAATCAGTGCAAATAATCAATCAGGGCTAAAAAGCGATTTAAATCAATTTTCTACATGTGCATTACAATAGTAAACATTTTCAGAGTTGCGGAACACATGCATTATAAATGCCAACTGCTTGAAGATTAGTCCCAGAGGCAGGCTCCGGACAGCCATAAAAATTGTTGATTGGCGTTTTTCTGTTATTTGACGAATTGTTGATCGATCGTCATGATTCTTGCAGCATTTTGTTCGTCTTCTTAAGCTGCTTCTCAAGCTGCATGATTTCATTTTCAGCTTGATCAGCAAACTTTTTTTGAGATGCTAGCACTTGGACTGTCTGGTTTTATTCAAAATAGCATTAGAAAATCTGAACTGCACGAGTCTTCGTTATGGTTTCAGAGAGTACGTGGCTGTCATTGTATCTAATTTTATATACTTTATAAACATATATTTTATAAGAGACATCCTAAAATATAACGATCGTGCCTTAAGTGCAATGGCGTAGTCCTTTACATACGTCAAGCCGCTAGTTCTTTATATTTAATAAGATTCATTACAAAATAATGTATTTCGTAAGAAAAAAAATTCACATTCCGATCTTTGCACAAAATATTCAATTACTTTAATGTCTGACTGGTTGGTTCGTTCCCAAGAAACAATGTTCTGTCTTAGCTTGTTCTCTTCCTCTCAGCCTGTAGAGTATTATCCAGCTCGTAGTTAACCCCTTTATTATAAAATAAAAGATTTACGCTTGAAATAATGGATACACTAAGATAAACTAAATTTAGTGAAAATCACGAGTTAACTGTTTTTTATTGTGTTAACAAACGATATCTGCAGTGGATGTTGCTAACAGAAAAGCGAGATTTGGAGGAAATAGAAATGAGGAAGTTTTGTGTCAACAAATAAGCAACGGGTTTTTTCTTCTTTTGTATATGTGCAAACATAAACATTTAATCTTGTATTTTACGGTTTATAAGTTGATGAATTAAATAATTTTCAAAGAACTTGATTTAGATTTTTTTTGACTAAATTACAAACTTGTCTAAATAAAAAATTGATGATGGAAAAATTTATCGATTTTGTAGGACCAATGGATAAAGTATGAGCAATTTTTTTTTTTCAAATAAAAAGCAATTAAGTAAGTTGGTAGACTTTTGTGCTATCTTTTAAGCAATAAATTTTTGCATAAGCTAATAGGCTAAAATTAATAAAAGACTAAAACTTTTCTGTTTTATTTTCATCTTAAATACGTAAAATCATTTATTAAAACTGTGCAGCGGTGCAAACTGCATGTTGTTTTTTGATCATCTTAAAATAAGTCAACTATTTAAATTTGAATAGACAGGCCGCGCGCGCATAACTTATACCGCGTAACCGCTAGAGCGCGTAGGCAGGAGAAACAAGCAACCCATAAGAGAAAGTATAGAGTGCGGGTATAAAGGCGAG
>JAPYYV010025214.1:0-21742 GCA_030522625.1 Copidosoma aretas
GGTAATTTCGGCAAACGAAAAAAAAAAAAAAAGACCCTTCGCGCGCGTGTCCCGAGAGTGTACGTAGCGCGGGACAGGGCTCAACGCGAACTATAATACATATCGCGACTTCCTCCTCCTCGTCGGCGCGCGCTCGCGCATAATGCGACTTTAATCGCCCGGCCCGCGGCTCCGACGCTCGCGTCGCACACGGCGTCGAGAGTTTTTCTCGTCCCTTCTTTCTCTCCGTGCCCAGGGTATAATACATACAGAGAATTTACTTATTACCCTCGCACGGGTTCTCCCCGCCTGTCCGTCCGTCTCCGCTCGCGTGTGCGGCGCACATGCTTATTACACCTTGTGCGTACTCAGATCTCGGGCGCTAACTCTCGGCGGGTTTTTGCGTGCGCGAAAACGCCTCATTACGCTCCCGTATGCATAAATAGATGTACGGGCATGATGCGTCGTCGATACTTGAACCGTCACGCGCATCCTCGCCACCGGCGCGCCCGTGTGTGAGACTCTTTTTTTCTTTCTTTTTTTTCTTCTCAAGCGTCAGTTGTACAGCATACAACGAGCGCGATTCGGCAGATTTGCTTTTCTATCTTCCGAAAGATCGCGCCGTACAGCAGTAATCACACTGTGTTTTTAATCGCGACGATTTTCGATTCGAGCCACAAGGCTTCGCATCGCTGTACGAAGGAAAGCAAATAGCTCGAAATCGGCGTGATTGGATACAACGAAAATTTCTTTGCAAAGTAATATGGAGCCGAACGGAGTATCCTGCAGCACGCAGAGACGTAGGGAAGGAGTCCCGCGTCAATTATGAACGATCAATCACCGCGAGCGAGCGCTCGGTCGCGTGCGCGACGAGAGAAAAATCCCGACAACAGCAGCATCGGCGGGAGCCCATCAATTTAAAATACCTGCAAGGATCGTCGGTTAGGCAGCTCGAGCGATGAAGAGCTGCGTGCAGTGGCATTGTTATGGTACAACCCCCTCTCTCTTTATACATTAGAAAAACTTAAGAGACTGCGCCCGTATAATACGAGAAGCTGCTCCGAACGGCCGGACGGATGAATATTTGATCGCGCGTGCCCCTATTGTATCGGTGTCTCGCGGCGTGCAAATTAGGGTCCTGCGGGCGCTCCTCCGTGGGAAGCGGATACGGAGGGGTTTCCCGAGCGAAGCCTTTCATGCTTTTCATCGCTCCCGGGGGTCGGTATTTTTACCGAAGAATTTTTTTTTTTCATAAAAAAAAGTATCTTCCGGACGAGTGAAAAAGAAAAGCATATCTGCGACGACAGCATGCGGTACCGATCCCAAGTGTCCCTGTATCGGTCTCTCGCGGCAAGAACAAACTTTAAACTCGGAAAACGACGCGAGCCCGGGGAGGACGGGGTGGAATAAAAATAAAGCACACAAGTCCGCGCTCGATACGTACGTATACGAGAGAGAGAGAGAGAGCACCGTTATTCCGTTTGAACAGTCGATTCTCCTCCGTCCGCAGCAGTTCGCCCAATGCTCGCGGGAGAAAGAGTCCGTCTCTCTCTCTCTCTCTCTCTCTCTCTCTCTCTCTCTCTCTGTACGGACCCAAGAGCCTCAAAGGGTCCCGAGAGTCTGGGAGGAGGAGGAAAAGAGAGCGCGCCCGACTGGAGTCCATAAGCGCTGAATTACGGCTGAAAGTCGGCAAAGGAGAGCCCGTGGGCATATATGGCTGATTTCGGAAAAACTCAAACAGTTTGTTCGATGAAACGAGGTATTCAAAATTTGGTGTTTTGAATTTTTTTTATTTTTTTTTCCACGTTATGCCCAACTCTACGTTGGGCCCGGCTCCATTGTCATTTTTCGAAAACACGCGTTGATTTACAGGGGATTTTTCACAAACTTGAAATAAATGTTGCGGTACTTTTTTTACGATTGTAAAGCCCCGAATGAGGGGTTTACAGTGAAATTTAGTTTGGTACATCTGCATCTTTATTGGTAATTAAACACCCCTTCGAGACAAACTGTCTATATTCACTATGACACTACGACTGTAAAACTGACTGTAAAAATTGGTCGATTTGCTTGTTCGCTCTACTGTACAAAATGGTAAAGTACAAATGTCACAGAATGGGCCACTTGGCCCGACTAAATCATTCGTCTCGCGCAGTTTAAAAGTGTGAAAACCAGGCTTGTACACTTTTAAAAATTTTATTCATCATCCTAAACGACCCAAAAGGCTGCTAAATGGTTCAGATTTCTGAAAAATACAGCTCCAAAAAATTGAAAAGCCAACGCATAGGCAGTATAGGCCGCTAAAACCGAAAACTTTAAGTTCTTCGCGTTACGCTGATGACATTTTGGCCTGTTTTTTCCCTCTTACGGCCGAGCAAAAAAATATTTTCGTCTCGGCATGAAAAAAAAAAAACGTTTCCAGAGGAAAACAGTTTGTACCATTTGAAAAGAAGTTTTGGCTCGCGATCAACAAAATGCCTTGTTTTTAACCATCACAGGCTTCGTGAACTGTTCGAGTTTTTGCGAAATCGCGCGTATACATACAGAAGAAGGACTCTCGCGCGCTCGCCCGCGAAAGAGATTTGCGGCCCGCTGAGACAATGAAGAGAAGAGAGCCCCGAGTATACGCTGTACGTACCCTAAATATAACGGAGGGGAAGAGAGAAACCGCGCAAGTGCAGAGGTGATGATAAGTCGCGGTGCA
This sequence comes from Copidosoma aretas, assembly GCA_030522625.1. Taxonomy (NCBI): domain Eukaryota; kingdom Metazoa; phylum Arthropoda; class Insecta; order Hymenoptera; family Encyrtidae; genus Copidosoma; species Copidosoma aretas. Next base: position 2,684 of record JAPYYV010025214.1, read on the forward strand.
CCGACGTCGTTCAACGGGCCCCCTTTTGCAGGACAGTACCTTCATTGCACCCCAGCACGGTAAGTGTACACGAGCGCGAAGGGAACGCTTAATCGGGCCGCGGGGAGGGGGGCAGAGTTACGACGAGACGACTGGCTCCCTCGATTGAATTAGACCGCGAGTTCGGCTTGGTTATACAGCTTGTCCCGGGGGCGAGGGAGTTTGTGCAGTTCTATTATATATACGGCTCCAAACTGGTGCTGGCGAATATTACGACTGTCTCTCGTATATGTATACATATAGTCGTGCGATTGGATTTTGCGGAGCGCCCGCGGCTTCGCTCGTGCGTCGCGATGTATCATGGTACTTGCAAGTGTGTATTAAGGTACAACAATTAGCCAATTGACTCCAATCGGCTCGACGACGAGCGCGTGTTTTTCAAACGGCTTCTTCTTCCTCCCTCGCCGAGCGTCGTCTGCGCGCTCACTCGAGGCGTGCGTATTATGCACGATTCCCCGGCGCGATGAACCTGCAAGGTCGCGGCTGAATGCGAGTGTGTGCTGCGTTGTATGGATTCGAGACACGAGCTATGGTACATATATATACATCTCGTTGCACCATTTTTTCATCCGTAAGATCAAAGACACGATTTATAGCTGCGTCAAGTGGAACGATGCCGTGTCTCTATTGTTTCGCTGCAGCTGAATCGTAATTATTACTATTATCATTGCCCTCGCAAAAATATACACCCCAAAGAACGTGAAAACTAAGTAGAGCGTGAGATTCCTCTCGCTGCTGAGCGTGCAATTTTATTTTACTTTCCACCCGAGCACGTGCTTATTATTATTCAAGCTTATCCGTCCTTGTTGTACACGGGTATGCGTTATGCCGCCGAAAGAATGCGGCGCAATTGTTTCGACTCCGCGTTCCCGTGACCGAAATGCCCCCCCCTGGGGACCTTTTATCCTCGAATAAGCATACGTATATAATATTACGTACACGGAGCTGTGAACGAGCCACTCCGCTCACATATATACGCAGTGTCCCTCGCGGGTCGCTAATTAAAACTAAAAACAGACCGTTAACTGTTAAAGAGCCGGAGCGCAGGGGGAGCAGATCACAGGTGCCCCATGGAACGGTAAATTTCGACACTGGTCCCTAATGTTCCCATCTATGTTCCCCCTGCCTCTTGCCCGCCATCCGCTCATACGTATGGCAACGAAACTGCGGCATCCCCTTTATGGGCGAACTATGCTCTTTCTGTCGACGCGCTGCACACGCAAAGTGTGATGATAACACACAGCGCACCCGATGTGAGCCCAAAATTTACTGCGTGTAAAAGCTCGTATGCGTATACACGCACGAATTTTGGCGCGCCGGTATTATAGCGTCGATGAAATTACGGAGCATGAAATTTATACGTGTGCACAGCGTTTGCGCGTGAATTAATAGTTTCGGGATGCACCGAGTTGAGCGCTCGATTGCTTTGCTCCGCGCGCACATCGGGAACGAACGATTTCGCGCGATGATCGTTCCGGGAGGATTATGCGCGCCGGCCTCCGTCCGTCCGCTGAATCAATTTAGCGGCGCGAATCCCCCCCCCCCGAGCGCGCACAGCTAGTAGCTGTAACGTTGCACGGGTATGTACAGGAACAGGCCGCGGACCGCGCGCGCGGGGCTAACGTTCGAGCGTCCGTGCAAAGTGCGGTAATTAACCTTTGCGGCGTGTGTATACGTATACAGGTATACAACGAGTTTTCCGCGCGGGTTCTGCGGCGCCCCGTATTATGCGTGTTAGCCGGCCGTCGATTATTCATTTCGACATCTTCGCTGTGCCGCTCGGTGTGGGTATATCCGTTTAACGACGCTTTTCTCACGCTCGTTATTTGTACGTACATGCGATGAGAAGGGAAGGGGGGGGGGGGGGGCGGAATAGGGGGGTGATCCCGCGGGGGTTGGGCCAAGGGCGGGAGGTCGTAAAAGATTAGACAGTGTCTGTGAATTTAACCGTACGGAGACGAAAATTGAATGGATATTTTTTTACAATCTATGGCTCCGTGATGATCCGAAAGAAGAAAAAAATGTTTTGAAATCACGAACAAAAGAATCGTTTTGTAGAGCATAAAACTTGTTTGTGTGAAATTTCAGGAGACATTAATTACCTACCGTTGAAACTGTAAAATACAAGTTGAACTTTTTCGATCTCAACACTTTTATCTGATCTCATGACAAAATTGTTTGTAAACTGTTTGATTCTTTTACCAGTGATTTAGCTTTGGAAACTTGTGCCAAATACGCTTGTGAAAGAAACAAACTAATTTGATATTGCAAAAATTCTCTTCAATTCATTTTTTTTAATAGTGCAATGGTTGTACGTTATGACATCTATTGCTGTATTTAGCATATTCGCTAGATTTCATACCAATTCAACCCGATTTTAGACATTACTCTGTAGACGAAGTAGCCAATAGAATCAGCAATAGCATTTTTTTTTCAGATAACAAGTAGGTCAACAATATCAACGACAAACACCACTAATATTATAACCTCGCAGCAACAACATGGCAATCAAACCCAATAGACCGAATCGAGACAAACAAAGAAACACACTTTGACGCTCCATTTCCCCGACTGACTGCAGCGTCGAGGAGGATAGATTTGCAAGAAAAAATCCAGCGGTCAGCTCGTCCCCTTTGTCCACTGGCGCTCGCAAAAGGCATATCCCTTCGATACCCAAAGCCAAGCCCCGTGACACGATTCGCGGTCGATTATTACAGGCGTTGGAAGATTCTCGGGCATTGGGTGAAAAAAGGAAGACAGAACAATAAAAGAACAGCCAAAGGTGGCGTTTATCCAGATCCGTGTCGTGCCTCTCCGCGACTCGAGGCGCGATCGCTCGTTCGATCCGCCTGACGGTGTATACGAGGTCGTGATGGTGAACAATATTCATAGGCGTCTTATACGGCCGGAGAAAATGTCGCTGTTTTTACGATCGCGAGTGTGACGAGAGAATCGTGATGGAAAAAACAAAAAACAATTCCAAACGGATTAATATTCTTTTTTACGCCTCGTCCGCGGTGATTGGTAAAAGTCATAATCATCGCTCTGGAGATGGGAATGATGCAGTCGACGTTTACAAAAAGGTATACGATAAAACTCGAACGAGCTCACGGAATTTTTTCGATCGTAAACATTTTCCGTCGCACGATGGTCGGACACGTAGCGGGCGTCAAAACGCGTCATGCATAGAAATTCCGTGTCGAAAAGGAGAGGAACCCCAACGCTTCGGAAACGATTCTTTTGTTCGGATAGATAGAATCGGAGTTACAGCGTGAGAAAAACTTTTGTGTCTGTACATACAGCCATAAAAATTACTCTTACCACATCAGAAGGTGTAAATTGTACCTTTTTTATTTATTTTCATGCCGAAAAATCCAACCGTCGTTTATATCTTACACGTTAGAGTTTAATTTTTAACTCGTTGGGAGTGCCGGCAAATATAACTGGATCCATAAATTTTCTAGAAATCGTGCCACCATTCGCTGAAGAGAAAAAAAGAAATTCCATACCTCGGCTGTTTGCCGTCATGTTACGCGTATAAAATTGGCCAACTTGTCACACGTCCTTTTTCTCGCGCACTCTGGGTAAACATCTCTCTCTCTCTTTTACCTACCGCAAAAAATAATAATACTAATAACTTCAGTTATCTCGGCAACTTATGCATGTTTACCCCACACACCTTATATATACTAAGAGACGCGTGCATTGATTTTCATTTGCCCCACCAGACAGTCACCGGAGAAAAATAGTATCTTAAAATACCGCCTGATTGATCGAGCTTTCACTTTCTCGCACGACTATACTTTTCACTCGACCCAGGATGCCGCTCTATCGCCCGTTTGATTGATGAAGCTACACGCGATAAACGTAAAAATCCCCCCACGTCAGCTGAAACTCGTGGGTTATACTATCAAGTCTTGACAGTCAAAATAGAGGGACAAGGCAATATAAAAAAAAAAAAAATCCGAGGGACGTCAAAAAAAACCAAACAATTCATCGGCGAACGGTGCAATCACGCAATTAACAGCGATCAAGGAAGTTGTTGGGTTCCTTCTTCTCTCGTTGAACTACTCGTCGGTAACTCGCTTTCAAGTGCAAGTAAAGCAACAGCCCGACGCGCACCGTAAGCATATATATCAGAGAAAGGTCGTCGCGTGCCCCGTTAAATCTGCCGCTCGCCGGAAGAAAAATAGCCCACAAAAAAGGCGAGAGAATGTAATTCGCGTGGCCGGGGAGAGCCTCGTGGCGGCCTTCTGGACCGCGTTGTCCGCGACGACGAGTGGGTTGGTTGTGTGTATATGTATAGGCAAGTGGATGATTTTATCCGTCCACGCGAGTGTACACGAGGAAAAGAGAACGAGGGAAGAAGGAAGTAAACGGCTCGGCGAACGGTCAGCTGGGGGTTTCTGCAGTGTGTGTGCAAGTATACAGTACAGGGGACGGAGAGACGACGTAATGGCACCGCCAGATACAACGACGGCTAGCGATAATATTGTTAAATTTTTTTTTTTTATCGTTCTGTTTTACAGGGTTATAAAATGCAGCCCAAATCTATACAACTGCATTCCGGAATCGTAATAATGGTACTTTTTAACCATCCAAGTACTTGTATTCCAAAGATTTTTGTCGCATAACTTGTACATTGATGTGTATATTACATGATGAAATAACTTAATATGAAGATATTGTTATTATATACCCTATTATTTTAGTATATATTCGTATACGTTATTAAAAACTACTCTATTTAATTTTCAATGTAACATAAGTCTACTCACGAACCATAATCTCCTTACTCCTTACTATGTTGTTGATCGCTCACTGCTCCGTATAATACGTGTTCACTCGACGAATGACTAATTCACACTGTTAACAGAGCATCTGGTGAAGTGCGCAGCTCATTGCGCAGTATAGAGTGCGCAGCTCAGCTAGGTCACTGAACACTGACTCACTCAGCTGACTAAGCTCATAGTATGATCTAGTCATTCGTCGAGTGAACGCGTATTATACTGAGCAGTAAGCGATCAACAACAGAGTAAGCAGTTAGGAAATTATGCTTCGTGAGTAGACTTATCTTACACTTCAAACTTAAATAGAGTAGTTTTTAATAACATATACCTATATATTGTAATCATGTGATATAATAAGTAATATAAGTAACGCTATGATAGTGTATACATAGTAAAGTCTGTAAATTGACTACATAATATTATATACATGCATCAAAAATGGGATATTTTGGTGTGTGAAATAGGATTTTCAAAATTTAGTGTTTATAATATTTCTATTATTTTTTCTATGCTATGTGAGGTCCAAACTTTGGTACTTTTTTGACAATCCTGAAGCCCCCATAGGAATTTTTCAACGAAATTTAGTTTGGTGCATATGCATCCGAATCCGTCGTACCCTACAGTCACCTCATTGGTTATTTAAAATTCCTTTAAGATTAAGGGCATTACGGTAATGACCGCTTATTTTTGTCAGCGAAACTCTCTGTATGCACGACTACTATACAAAATGATAAAATCCAAATGTCAAAGAATGGACCACTTGACCCAGCTAAATTATTTGTCTCGTGCAATTCAAAAGTGTCAAAACTAGGCTTCACGATTAAAACGCCTTGTACACTTTCAAACTTTTATTTTTATCGTGCTAAACTGTACTAGAAAGGAAGCTTGATGATTCAGATTTTTGGAAAATACAGCTTTAAACAGTTAAAAAGTTAACACACAGGCAGTATAAGCTGCTAAAAATGAAATTTTTAAATACTTTGCATTACTGTAATGACATTCTGGCCTGTTTTTCCCATTTTACGACCACGGCAAATATATTTTCCATCTGATTTTAAAAGGGCTATCCAGAGAAAATTAGCTTGCACTGTTTAAATAAAGTTTTGACCCAAAGTAATACAATGCGTTGTTTATAAACAGAGTCTTCATGAAATATCGCAGTTTTTGTGTAATGTACGTTATTAAAAACTACTCTGTTAAAGTTTCGAGTGTTGGCAACGACGTTACATTGGTTGTCAAGTATTCGTCGTTGTTATTAAACGGTACATCCAATGATCCATGGTAATTGATTAAATCACGCAATAGTGGAAACTTCGATACAAATATTAGAAAGGATCGGACGAAAGCCACAACGATCCCCTCCCAAAAATCCCTTACCTTTGGAGCATTAGGATTAGATATATGAAACTGCAGCCAGAACGGCGATCTCGAATTTCCGCGGTGCAAAACAATCCGAACGATGAGCCGCAGCAGCAGTCCCGAGAAGAAATGAACAACATGCACGAATAGCCCCCCCCCCCCCCCACGACAACAAGATAAGATATAGCAGGAGGGAAAAGGGACGCGCCGCGCGAATAGATAGCCGAAGAGCATCGGAGAGTCCCACGAGGCGGACAGGGCATATAAGGGCGGAGCACCGACCCGGAGATACTATCGTCGAAATAGTTCCGCGCTCGGGACCCGAGGGGGACGGGGGGGGGGGATGGTAAATTATTCATCGCGCGTCACCCGCGTATACTATGCACAACATGACATCGGACCGTAATGTTGTGTGTGTGTACCTGATGCTGTACTCGTGCAGCGCGGCTCTCCTCCTCTTCTGGTGTATATATATGTATATAGATCGACCTGTGTTTTACAATGCGTACACCGACCGATGTATGTATATGTACATACACAGTGCGCATGTACAACGGGCGATTGTCGATGGTCCCGTTACGGGAGTAAAAAATCCGACAGATACATCGGACACGTTTGTTACCACGTTGCGGCTCCATCGTTATTATCCGCGGAAACAGTCGAATCATCACGCCGCGTTCTTGGCCCTGTCTTGGATTCGCGCGGCGTTTCGTAACGAGAATAGAGGAATATATAATATCTTACGGCGCTCGCCGGCCGATTATTTGTTTACGGCGCTGATTGAGTTTCATCGTGGAAAAGAGAGACACGGGAAAAAGAGCCGTATCAATTAGCGTTGAATGAAATTGCGATCCCATTCAATTAATGTATACACTGCACAGGGCGCGCGCGTGTGTCGCTATTGTACGTATATTACACGCATGGCATGAATACGCGCTGCGGCGCAGGCAAGGATCGAGAGCCATAGAATTTCCATGCATTTACTCGCGTGCATCACCCTCGCGCTCTGATACGTGCGCATATAATACAGTTTTAATGCCACAGTGCCCCTGCGGTGTATGAAAATACAGTGCACCGGCATTACCGGGATTACCCCTCCCGATACGACGCCGGGCGATTTTACCTCGCGTTCGCAGAACCCACAATAGGAGGGGGGGGGGGGGGGGGGGGGAACAACACCCCGCGCCCACCATTTTCTGCCGCAACGTCCCGCGATGATAAAACCAACCCACTCCCAAACTCCCCCATGCTCTCGCGCTGTATGTACTTAAGTATAACTATATAAGCATAGCAAATTCTCTTCTTCTCCGCGACTGTTCGTTTCACGCGGACTCGAGCGCGAGAGGGATGAAAGAATCAAACCGCGCGTCCCCCGGCTTTTCGAACAATATTACGCGTCCCTCGATTGGGCGCGAGTCATATTGGCCCTCGAAGAGTGCCCCGTTGGTTCATCCGACGCGCGCAAAAGCGAGAGCCGTGTCCGCAGTGCATGTATACACACCCACACGCGAAACGCAAACCACCGAGAACTGGTTTGCTCCTGATGGAGACGAATCGCGGTGCATGCGTACGCGTATGCACGCCTGTATACATATTATGAATAAATCATAAATCATCCCCGTGAGTACTATACTCTATGCGTGTATGTATAATACTCCGCGCGCCGCTGACGATTCAATTCGCGCATCGCATACGGGTGTGTCACGGATCGACGGAGACGTCAGAAATGTATTAATCGCACCGATCCATCCGTCGCCGTCGTCGCGCGCTCGCTCTACCGATTGATTATCGATTCCCCGACCCGCGCGGTCGTAACCCAATAATGACCCTCCTCCTCCTCCTCCTCCTCCTCCTCCTCCGACCGATGACTCGCACCGTACAATATCGTACTTACGTTGCATCGGCGCGGCGACTCATCGTGTCCAATCAGCGGCCCGACTGGATTCCTCGGCTCGTATATTATTGTAGCGATGAACGACGAGGCGAGCCTTTCAGAGCTGCTGCTGCTGTTTTTCACGCGTCGCTTCCGCTCCGTTTCAAATACGTATGATACATAGAGGTGCGGTGTTTTCGATCTCAATGACGTACCGCGCGCGCGCGCGCCATCGTCGGGCACACGTGATTCGTCGCCCGCGGCGTTGAGGACTTTTTACATTTTTATAATTCGTCGCCGCCGTTGCTGATGTTACATTCAACGGGGTGAATCGTCACGCGCGCGCGCCTGGGGGGGTTTCGCGTGCTTTTTTTCGCTTTTACGAGATCATAAACGCCGCGGCCGATACGAAGTTGGTATCGGTGTACTTCCTGATCGTAAGGTCCGGGCAGGTATTAGAAGGGTTATAAAGGGGGGGGGGGGGGTGTTTCATTTCTGTGGGAGGCTGATGATGAATTTGGTCGGTACTCCTCGTCTCTCGGATCGAATGTCGTATGGAGATAAGGCGCACACTCTCTCTCTCCTATTTTCAGAGCTGCAGATACATTTGAGCATAGCGCATGGATACAACACCTGAGGGAAAAACCGCGATCTGTGGAGTTTGGAGTTGCACGGAAGTTTGTTCGATGCGAAAACTAACCGCGATAACGACGACAATGGGCATTCGACTCTCGTATCGTTTCAATGTTCGTGCATGGACTGTGCAATAGTTCAGTGTTGTTCTATGTCGAGAGATCGGATCGAGAAGCGCGACGACGAGTCGAAACTGGGGTAATGGGACTTCGATGTCCTCTCCACGGCGTACTGTTTTCGCACAGCTGTACAACAGTCAGACTCGCTCGCTCCCTATCTTTCTACGGTATACTTCTTCTTTTGTTCGTAAACAGGAAATTATGTACTCAGCTGATTTATAATATACTACGCGAAAGTTACGAACAGCGAGGAAATTAAAACATTGGCTCTAACTTTCGAGTCGATTTTGAACGATGGATGAGAAGGGCTACTGTATCATTGATCCGAGACCTGCCCGGTTCTCTCACATCGTACAATGTTTGCCTTCACTTTCTGATGTCTGTACACAGTGCATGATAGTACTTACATCTCTAATTGTAAACGGCATCTTCTCAAAGTGGGTATATTATGTTGCACAGATGGAATCAAGTAATTTTTGGGGTCCGGAAACCATTTAATTGCTTCCATCCGCGAAAGGGATAACAAATCCACGAATTTTGCATCATTTCTATAATATGCACCCAGTTGGAAAAATACAAAGGGTTCACCAAAGCGGTTTCTCGTCCACAGAAGAAAAATGAAATATGCGTCCTCTTTTTTCCGCGCGACTCTTCAAGCGCCAATGCACATTCAGCCTCGTCGCAAAAGTCGGGGATTGATCCGAGGACAGCACGCAGCCGACGCTCTCGAGACTTTCTTCGGACGCGAGCGAGCGAAAGATAACGGTAGGAAAGCGAAACCTTTTCAAGCCCCTCTCACACCCGTACTGCGCCGCGTCATCCGCGTACAGGACGAACGAGCCACCTCGAGACCCACCACACATAACGAACGATCGCCGCAGCGATTAGCCTCTTCTCCGTGCTCGCGTGTACATCCCCGTATTATACAAAACGTCTTTGCGCGCCCAGCAGCAGCCGGAGAAAGTCGTTCCGCCGGACAACGGGCGGGGGGATTCGCAATCGGGGTAACGGTACGTTTATTTTTTACTCAATCGTACTTTCGCAAGACGGCACTCCTCGTCGGCGAAACAAAGTCCTCCCTGATGCGCGGCTACGAGATCGGCCTCGGGCGAAAGAAGAAGAAGCGAGCCCGCGCGCGGGGAACAGACTCGCGGCGATCGCTCGATCGTCGGCCGCGAGCGAAGCTGATAAACGGATCACTCGCACCCGTCGCCTCGGCCGATGATCGGGACCCTGATGACGATGATTTACAAGCTCGTGTACCGAGCGTCCGTTGTACGAATGCCGATGCTCAACGCGGCGGCGCGAACTGTCGAAAATACACGATATTGTTCATCGGAGGCGGACCAACTTCGGGGCTGGATCACGAAATCGAGCACCGGAGCTCGATCGACGAATAATCGAGATTCAGCGGTTGATTGTAGATGATGTGTGGAATAATATAGCCAGGGACCAGTTTCGGCGTTTTCCATCTCCGACGTACGAGCCGCAAATGATTTCAAACGACCATCGGGCGCGCGTGACGAGCGTGAGAAAAAGATGAAAAAACCCCGACCGGCGAAGCAGCGGTCGAGCAGCGATCGGGAGCGATTCCCGGTCGACTTGTCGCTCACGCTCGTATGCGCAGCCCGGGTATATTGGTACATCGCAAGAAGGAGTATGCGTGGGTAACAGGAGCAGCGACGACGTGTCATATTGTACGCTGCCGACGACGACCACGGGTATATGCGCAGGGCAAACATTATTTGTACACGAGCTTGTGCGTATGAGAGAAAAGCAAGCCCGATGTAATCCAATAGCCGCGAGCATCGATGCAACGTCGGAGATTGAGCGGTCGGCCGCCTGTACTCGACACGCCTCGCCAATATGTGTGTTAGGAGCAACAACTGCGCTCAATACATCATATAACTATGCGCGTGTAAGATTATAGCGCACAGGACGCGCCGGGGATTTCTCTCCGGGTGAAAAACGAGACCGAGCCGCCCGTCTATGCGTATAAGTCGAGTATATCATACCTGTCCCCTTTTTTCCGGCCGAGGAGTACCGAAGTACGCCCGAGATTGAGCCGTCAACGTTTTTGCCCGTGCAGCTTTTCCGAGCGCGCCTCGATCGGGCAGGCGCGAGTGTCTTTGATTCGCGCACGATCAATCATCGTCCACCGCGCGGCGGAAAAACAGAGGAAGAAAAATACCGACAGCGACTTTCCGATTCGGCGCTCGATGAGATCGCCAACGCCGACGCACCTTCGCGATATTTTTGCTCGTCCCCACGCCTCGGAGGCGCATCGGAGCGAGACTCCTCGGTCACACTCCTGTACACTGGCCTCGCTCCGTAGCTGATGGTGCTGCCGGGCGGCTTACTTTGCTGACCTCGAGACCCAGTCGGAGAGAGCCGCGCGTTGCACGCGGCTGTGCAGTGCGGCACGGAGGATGGTACGCGGCCGGCGGGAGGGACGCTGAATTTCAAGCGGAACGGGGCGCGCCCTTTCTTCGCTCCCGCGGCCGCGCGCACCATTCGTCCTGCGCCGAATTCGGCGTGTCCGCGACGGTCCCAGCAGACGAGGCGGCAGCGACAATTTAAAACCGGCACGCGCGGCGCGAGAATTTCGGCCCGATGGTCCACTATTCTCGAGCGAAAAGGGGAAATCGCCTCACGCGCGCTACTCGCACTCTCGCCCGGAGTGCGGGTAGGGAGTATTTGCACGTGCACGTTGCGGGCCGGTCTCACGCGCGTACAACGGGGTACTCTGGAATGTCGAATTCGCCGCGTGCTCGTGCTGCTCGACTCTTTGGCCGATTTTCGCGGCGTGCACGCGTTCGGTATTTCGAATATTTTACGGCCGTGAGTTTGCGAATATTTTGTTCTTTAAATCGTAGCTTGTGAGCGGGTATCTTGTTTTTTTTTTTTTTTTTTTTTTTTTTTTTCTTTTTTTTTGTTTTTTTTTTTTTTTTTTTTTGCAGTCGTTTCAATATCTGCGCATGTGGAAGCAGCCGTGCCAATAATACGCGGTAGAATTTACCATCCACGAGAATCACAATAGTTTGACTCATCTGATGTATTTATTTGTGTGTCAGACGGTGTAAGGATTATCATTAGTTGTAATAATAATAACAACACAAGGATGAATGCATCATCATGACATATGCATGTATTACGAATCTGGGTAATTTGTTCAAAATTTTGTGGTACAGTCGATGATGATCAGTTTCCTCTTGGGATTTAACAAGTGGCCGAAATTACGATGAATGTTCAAGAGTTAACGGACCGCATGATAATATTACGGACATTGACGGTAAAATAATATTCCCCAACGATTTCTCTTCGCGCATCGCGCGAAAGTGCTCGATACGTCCACCTTCGCACAGAAGTACACACACATCATCAAACGCATTATTTCCCCCCACGTGTTGCTGCAATTCCTGCTGCCGCAAGTGACCCGCACGATAATTACACCGCGCGCGCTCTCCTCTTCCGCGCGCCTCCGACTGCGCATTCCTCCGGGAAAACGCTCGCGGCTCTCGCGAGGGCTGTACAGGCCGCCGTACTTGTTATACAGTACACATACACGATAATCAAAGCCGGCCAGAGCCGATGGGGGAGAGCGAGACGCGCGCGAGAGCCGAATAATATCAACAAGGCAGCCCGCGCGGGTAATGCTACCCCTTTCGCGCCTACTAATTCAGCGGACAGCGCTCGAAAGTCCAAAGTGGTGATTATAAACGCGGGTAGGGGGGAGAGGGGGGGTGGAACCGACGGCAAAAGACGGAGATACTCTCTCGCGCGGCGCCCGACCTGCCTGCGCGTGGACGAAGCGTACTTAATGATCCCCGGGGCTCGCTTTCGTGTACTGGGGGGGGGGGGGGGTTTGGCGCCGATGACGGGGGAAAGGAGAGGAGAAGGAGGGATGGGGGGGAGGCCGGGGGGGGGGGCACGTACTTCGGGGGGGGAGGGGGGGCAGCGCGCAGCGTCCGCATTGCACGGCTACTCCGGCTGGCATGTAACCCTATATATATATATATACTCTCGAAGGAGGTGGAGGCGTAAGTATACGCGCGCGCGAGCGAAAGCCCATTATCGCCCGCGCGCTCGCGCTTTCTCTCTTCTGTATACATATATGCATGCACTCGTGGAGGGACTTTTGCTTCCGCGAACCTCTGGCTGTATAACGAGGGTATATGCCTGCATGCAGTAGGGATACATCCCCGCGTATAGGATGATGAGGTGTGATGATCCCTCCGCGCGCGACATGCTATAAAGCACGGAACGAGTTTTTATGCAGTTGGTTACATACTTGTACATGTATACGAGGAGGATCGCGTGAGCGGGTGGTTTTTCGAAGCGTGCACGTGGCGCGCTCTCTTTGGAAACTGTACAGTTCGCTCGAAAAGCTTGTAACGAGAGGCAGAGTGTATTAGCGGTTTGCTCGTAATTTGCGCGCTCGGACGTCAGTTGACGCCCGATAAATGCGCTCAGCTATTCGCGATCACCGATAACGACTCAATCTGCGCAGTTTTGACGTATATATACAGAGTAGGAGCACTCGGAAACGACCCGCGCATAAATTTACAAGTATTACAGTCAGCAGTTTTTGTCCCGCAACGAGAGTATGTACGCGCGCCTTCTGGCGTTTCCATTAAAAGCTGCCCGCGACGCGCCGTTAAACGGTTGCCCGGCCGGTTCGGAAAAACCGGCGAGGGGGCCGCAGGCCGCAAGCGGTAAGTAATGGTGGCCTCTAGCTGGCCCCCCCCCCCCCCCTCTCCTCTGGTGAATTTGATGGTGTAGAACTACATGCAAGCTGGAGAAAGGGACAATCGGGACAATATAATGCATCAGCAGCAGCTTTACTTGTATGCTCGTCGTGCGATTGGTTTATTCTTGATCGGTCTCGAATTTCATCATCGGTGCAGTACTGCAGGGGCCGGGATCTTCTTTCTCGTTCAAAAGCGAGGAACTGTTCGCTCTTTCGTGGGGAGGACCGAACGATTCCCGATTTCCCGAAAATCGGTATGATTTCCAAATGGCTTCACAACGATTAGAGCTGGTCAATAATTGTTATTTCGATATTGATTCACCATCCAACTCGATATCGACAGCTCTTCGCAGGACTTTAAATTTACGGGCGTTTGGTAAAAGAGCTTTTGATCATTTCTAACGATAATTCCGTTGATGTACGGTTGATTTGGTTAAGAGGACTGTCTTGTGTATACTATCAAGGAAAATTCATCGATGAACAGTTCGCCCGTCCTTTAAAGGTGTTTTCCGATATTCCTCGTGTCCATCCAAATGACACAACGCTGTACGTATATACCGACGAGAGTACGATCGGCCCTCGAGAATGAACAGAAAATGAACCTTCGCACACCTACTCGCTTATACAACAACTTGACTCCGCAGAGTCGCAATTTACATGCTCGAGCGATTTTAATAGTCCTCGTCGGACGAAACGCACCGAGTCAATACGGCGTGCGCGCACGGCCGCTTGGCCCCTCCCGAGCATGAGGCGCACAATCGCGAGCCGGCCGCACGGTCGAATGCACACGAGAGACGAGGAGGCGAAGGAAGAGCAAACGAACTCATAATGGATAGTGCAAGCAAGCCCATGTGTGTGCTATGTAGGGTACATAGGTACGACTGTGGAACCCCGCGTGTATGCCCTCCCGGCTCGAGTCCCCTGTCGATGATCCGTCAAGTCCGGGCGGCTGCATGACTGCATCGTGCAACTCTCTCTCTCTCTCTCTCTCTCTCTGGCATCGGACGATGAGTCTCTGTGTTTGCCTTTGCACTGTGCAATTACACTCCGAGCCCCCGGATTCCCTGTTGGGATAACTGATTTGCGCTCGTTGATTCGAGAGAGCGAGAACACTCGAGCCGATCTGCCTATAAGCGTGCGCGCGCGCTCGGTCCATCTGGTGGATGTATATTTGTACCTTGCACGTATACATGCTGCGCACTGAGCTTGTCACGCACTGACGGGCGGGTTTGGATCAATGTTTTCGGACAAAACACGAATGGTTGTCATCGTTTTTGTTATTGCTCCCCACCCCCCCTTTTCTTTTTTTTAAGTATCACCAGGTATAGAGGCTCGGTTGGTACAAGTCGCGTTCGTGGACGATGTGGGTTTTGGTTATTTTGGTCCAATTTGACGGGCGTGTTTGTTTAGAACTGACGGTCGACGGACGACTAATCGAGAATCGTGTTTTGAAAGGTCGAAAGATGTGCTTGTACATAAGACGTACACTACTCGTTGAACGTAGCACATTGTGCGTCAGCGTTGAGTGCGTTTCATGGTAAATGATGTTCAAAACGATTATAGGTCATGCATAATGATGGACGAATAATTGTGCTCTTGCGACGTTTACATTGGTGATTAACTGTTGGAAAAACATGTGATGGTAAAATTAAAAAGCAAAGAGCTATTGGGAGATAAATTAGCAAGTCCGAAGATCGGAGCTTGATTTGGGAAAGATCCGAGCGAACCGTAACATCGATATCTCAATGGTGAATAATGATTCAAATTACCTGCAACCACACGCTAGTCCAACATTTTAATTTGCAAAGAAAAAAAAAAATCCAAAAAAGCAACAAAAGAAAGAAGCCAACGGGGCCGCACCGACGGCCCAACACGAAGATAAATCGTCGTGCTGTCGATTACCGACGCGCGCGCAAAGAGATAAACAGAAAAGGCGCGCCTGTACTGTATAATATTACGTGCTCGAATAACAACACGACCGGCACATATATGGAGCGGCTATTTCGCACATGTATATACACTCTCGCGATCACCTGTCGTGTTCGCCGGGAATGAAACTCGGGCTAACGGATCGAGAGATCGGCGTACATACGTTAGCTCGGGATTCACGAGCCGTTAAGAGCCCCGAGCCTCTCGCGGTTCTATACAGCCGCGATCTCTCGGCCAATCGGCAAACCAATCAGCCGAGGACTTCTGTAAAACACATGCATACATGTATAGTACGTACACGCATGATGGGACGGATAGATATCCGGGGCCCGTGGAGCAGAAAACGGATGATCCGAACGATAGACGTGCCGTAATAAAGAAGTGATCCAACGTTGTCTTCACTCTGCGTATGATCAACGCAGGAGTCCCGCGCAATGTATACTCGGGCGCGTT
The DNA here is from genome assembly GCA_030522625.1 of Copidosoma aretas. NCBI lineage: Eukaryota > Metazoa > Arthropoda > Insecta > Hymenoptera > Encyrtidae > Copidosoma > Copidosoma aretas. The sequence goes on from JAPYYV010025214.1 coordinate 18,629, forward strand.
CCACTTGAGATTCCTCGGTTACGAGGCGGATGGTGGAGAAGATTGACGCTCGACAGCTGCCGATCTCGAATATTTTTCTTGGCTCACATCGGACGCGCGCGATTGACCAACATATATGGAAGACAACCGGACGGCTCGAGGGAGTTGAAAAATCATTTTAAGTTTCTGTTTCCCAAACTGTAGGAGCCCTGATGGGTATACAAACTGCCGGATTCAGTTTTACTCGCATACAATACTCATCATGCAAATACACAGTCGCACGAGCCAGCTATCGCGGAGCAAACGATACTTGGGCGCAATATGATTTGCAAAGCTGCAAAAATCGTATATACTACACAATGCATCGTTCGCGACACGACAGCACTCGCGAAACACATACTTATATGTACATCCCCATCAAAGTTTATCGATCCCGGCGATCCCCGTAAACACCGGGCATAGCCAACTTTCCGGCAATTACATAAAATTTAACAGCCCCATCGCTCGATAATCGTACCCCTACTGTGCGCGCATACGCAGGCATATAATAGAAATCAAGACGCAACGACCGCGCGGATCAGCAGTATATAGTTGTAGTACAGGAAAAGTTATACGTAGAGACGCACAAGAGTACGGGTGTACGTGGTTACGTTGTCATTACAAGTCGCGGCATACGCGAGCTGTAAATATCTACAGCATAATACGAACCAAGGAACGATCGGAGGACTCAATCAAGCAGCAAAGACACACCCGATCGCCCATACGTATACTTATGGAGAAAGAGCAAAGGGAGGCTCCGTACACTCGGCGTATCATAACATAAGGCAAAGACGAGCAAAGACGACGATCATCGCCGTATAATTCGCTTCAATTACATTAATTGGACGTGCGTGGTTGTACATATACATGCATAAGTTTTATACCAGCGAGCGAGAACTGTCATATATCATGCACGGCGCGCGTGTCCGAGCGCGATAAAAGCTCCGCGCGGGATGCAATAGCCTGTAAATGTATATATTTATATAGCGCATAGTGTATGACGAGCATAAATCATGTCACGTATGCATGCTATACACAACGTACGCATATATATATGAATAAAAGCTGCTTAATTGGCACGTCAGCGTATATATGTACCTAATATATATATATATGTATATGCAAGACGAATATAATATAATACGAGTCTCTTTAGCGAACTCGTGCTCGTGTAATATATTACGCTTGTAGCGGAACGCGGAGGGAAAGGGAGGAAGACAAGATGATGATGATGATGATGATGATGATGATGCCTCAGCAGCTTCCACGCGCGCGCTCGAGTAATATCAAGAGAGCCTAATCCAGCTACTTTTCGGAAGTCGTTATCGCAGCATCTCGCTTGTACATTGCACAAGTCGTCGCTGCGTCACGGGGACGAGACGCGCGCGTACATCTAATCATCGTACGCGCGCAGGGGATTCTCATGCGCGCGCGCGCGTGGAGGGTTCGTTCGCCCGTTACGTATGCATGCATGTATCGTATATTGTACACGACGTGCAAGTGTATGCAATATACTGTGTCGCCGCCGGAGCGCAGTGCGGGTGTATAATTGGATTCACGCGCGCGCGTGATGATCACGTGTGGTATAGAGGCGTCAGAACGGATCGTTTCTCATGATTGGCAGGAGAAGCACGCATTGTGTACTGCGCACAGAGAGACGCGAGGGTGCGATGTACCTATGATAATAATAATAATAATATCTGTTCGCTGCGTATGGTGGATCGACAGGCGCGTGGATTAACGAGGAGTCGTGACTGCCACTGCTGCTGCTTCCAGCCCCTGACGATGATGATGATGATGATGATGTTGATGTCGACACGTATATGACGTGATGCTTTCGAGAGTGCCTGTACGAATGTAGGTATAATGGGTGCACGAAATTTCGACGGCGACGTTAATGGATCTTGACGCGTGAGTTGGCGCTAACGATAAGCGGTGGAATCAGCGGGACGATGGGGGATGGTTTTCAGGGATTATCGCGCTCGATTCGACCCTGTTCAGTTGTAATTTCGGAGGATTGGGCATGGGATTATTGGGGGCGATGGTCCGTACTCATCATTGGTCCTCGGATCGAGAAATAGCAATCCATCGGGTTGCATACAGTACGCATCTCTGCAATTTTTTCAAACACGCACATAATATAACGCCCTTGTGGTTGAGAAAAATCGAACCAACGGCTGTTACCAGCATAGTATAGTGTATATATAGGCGCGCAACATCATCGACGTCGTCGTCTTTGTCGCAGATGAGCTCCTTCCCCTCTGTACGTAATTTACAACGGGAGACGTGCGTGCGTGCGTGGGAGAAAAAATGCTATGCATGCAGGCACGCGAGTAATTCGATTTGCATTGTTCGACCAACGAACGAACGTACGCGAGTGAGGGGTGCAAGAGAGAACGAGAGTCCCACATCATCAGACGCTCTCTATATATATCTTCCCCTCGGCATAATTGATTCGCTCGAACGAGGCAGCCCGACGCGTGGGAGTGGCGAAACACCTCCTCCTCCTCCTCCTCCTCCTCCTCTTTAGGTATACATAGTGTTCTCCGGACAGAAGCGCTGGGCCCTTATTATACCTCCGGATGCCGAACGCTTTCTCAATGGATGCTGCGCGAAAGCTTATTTATATGCTCGTATAAGGCGGGTAATCTGCGAGTGTATAACATGGGTACATTTTCTAGGTCCATAGATGTCTAATCTTCCAACATTTACGTACCCAACGAAGCTTTTGAAACTCGCAAAAACTACTGCAATCGAACCATTTCTCCGGCCCGAATCTCATGCCACGCCCACGCCAGCCCCCCTCCTTCGCACACGAATTAAAAAACTAGCTCAGCCGATCGCGAGGTGTATACTGCATTTGTACATTTCAGCGCCGATACTCGACTCCCTCCCATGAACGGCGAATTTCATCGCGGCCCGAACCGCTTCCCCCCGCCCCTCCCCCAGAGCCGCGTGCACCGCCCCGAGAGCTTCTGATTCCCGGCTGCACGGCGAACGTACGCTACGCGGCAATACAGAGCACAGAGCGTCCTTTTCTCCTCCTTCCCCCCCCCCCCCCCCCCCCCCCCCCCCCACCCCCCCCCCCAACCCCCC
>JAPYYV010025220.1:0-11764 GCA_030522625.1 Copidosoma aretas
CAAAATTTGAAGAGGCTCAGCGGTATAGTTTCAGAGATATTAAAGTTTTAATGTTGAAATTTTAACACAGGTGATATAAGAAAGCGCCGGATCGGGGGTTAATTCGTAAACAAAATTGCTCATATCTCCCAAACGCTTCTTATAATGTTTCTAAAAAAATAGTATGATATAATTAATATTATAAATCAACTGTGGGTCGCGTTTCAAAGGGCTCAGTGGTATAGTTTTTTAGTATGAGCTTGTCAAGGTTGATAACCTTCATGCAGCTGCATGAGAAGAAAAAGGACAGCTGTACAATGCAGACTGCATAACCTATGCACACGCTATAGTGCAGTATGGCACGCGCTATATAGTGCTCTGGAACTACCTTAAGGCACATTCCTCCAACACTCGACATATCCTTTAATTTGATATAAACCATGTCCGGAGGTTGTGAAGAGAATGGCAACTCGACATTTTGTATCAGCTGCCATTGTGAATTTGGTATGAAGTCATCTTCTCCATGTAACATTTCAAATTGCTACAATATTGCTGAGATATTTCAAAATTGCGGCAATATTTCATTTAAATATAACAGCAATATTTCTAGAGCTTTAAATGTCCTTGTTAATTTGATTACAGCAATATTGCTATGAAAGTTACTGCAATACAGCAGCGATATTTCTGATGTACTGATTATAAACATATGTTAATATTTTTAAAATATTCATCGCGATCAAATTACAAGTATGGAAAAGAAACAAAGTTTTAAAAAAGCGCTGTTAAAACCCAGTCTCCCGAAGTGAGAAGCCTTAACCATCATCACTCAGCTACATCAACTTGGTTGGGATAATTCAAAAAACTTGTAGGTACTCTACGTATCGATATAATATATTATGTTACCACAATGTTGCTAGAGAATATTATTATCCCACAGTAATGCCGCAATATATTTCTGAGATATAAAACATATTTTTCCAAAAAAACAGTCAAGCCCAATTCTAAATGTTACAATATTGTATACTGACCTCGAGCAAATATTTAATCAACAAATTTATAAGCACAAGTTTACAGCAACAACTGATACTCCAACCATTATATCAATCCCTGAAATTTCTCGTTGTAACATATTTTATACTATTTCTCAAGTAATGTTGCAGTAATACTGTACGGAAGAATTTTTCAAACTCAAAATCAGGAAAGCGCCTTCTATCACTGAATGGATATGTACTTTCGGTTCCTACGTACACATTAGCCGATACGAAGTACCGTGAGTAACGGAACCATAAACACCTTTTATTTCTCAAACTATCGTAGCGGTGAAATCCAGTGCAAAACGAAAAGTCAACATGGACGAGTGTAAAAACCATCCACTACAGCCTTCAAAAAACCAACTGCCGGATCAAACCTCGCCCAGACCGAACAAAATAATTTCCACATGCCCGTACCACCGGTATACGCCCAGCAGCAGCGTTCGCAACTCGGGAAGCCCGATTGGCGATCACGAGAGAAGAAAAAAGGCAGAGAAGCCCGCTCGCAAAAGCGCAGCCGAGGCAGCTTTTTTTTCGCTCCGCCAACAATCCGGCTCGTTTCCCCTTTCCCGAAACTAAATATCGAAAGAGAGCGAACGGGCCTGGGGTATAAATTGATTAACGAGCGCGCCTCATCTGTACCACGCAGGTCGTTGCTTCGTCCCCCCTTCGAAACTCTCCTCTCCGTCCCTTTCGTTCGACGGTGCATCCGAGAGGCGCAGACGGGTGCAAATTACACGAACGGGCCCGGGGTGGGAGGGAAAAGTGGTAAAATAAAGGACGCGGGATTTCGGAGGAAAATTGGACCGAGCGCGCACAGTGGGTGCACGCACGCAACGCTTTGTTTCCCAGTGCACTTGTCCCGTCCATCTCGCTGATGGAATTGGGAAGCCGGCCGGACCCTCTGGGTGTGTTTCGGGTATGCGGATCGCGAGAGAAAAAACAGGCTGGAAGAGCGAAGCGATCCGAGAACGGTGGGAGAAGGGGGGGGGGGAGAGATCGGGGAGGGAAAACAGCCGAGAATCGCCCTCGTCACCCCAGAGAGACGCGGGGGGAAGAGAAAGAGAGAGCGAACGTCGATTTATATTTATTAGCGATTCGTTAGCCCCGTGTTTGCCGATCCTCGATTGGAAAGATGAGTCTGCCGGTCCGAATCCCCGCATCGGCCGAACTGCTCCCCTCGGCGGTATTTTTTTTTTCATTTTTTTTTTTTTTTTTTTTTTTTTTTTTTTTTTTTTTTTTTTTTTTTTTTTTTTTTTTTTTTTTTTTTTTTTTTGTTTTTTTCTATTTTTTCTTTTTCTTTTTTTTTTTTTTCTGTTGTTTTTCGTGCGCATCGACACTTGATCGAGTTTGAACGCTGCTTTTTTGTTTCTTTGTACGGCGGCTGATTGCTGCTTAGGGAGAACATTAATTCGTTGATGGTTTAACAATGGGCATTTTTAAGTATTCGCTGATAGTATCGATCTATTGTTCCATTTGATTTAATGAAAAATCATGTGGTTTTGTGGATGCAGAAACTGATGGGTTCATCTGAATTTTTTTTTAATGCAACGGTTACAGAAATTTAATAAACGGGCATGAAGGTTACTTATTATCAATGAAATGTGTTCTGCGAAGGAAAAAAAATGAACCTGCCACACGTGATTTATTTGTCTCCGTGACATATAATCCATATGACTATAATCCATTTGCAAATAACTTTCGCACATTAACTTTCCCCTGGACCATACTTTTCCTTCCCAAATCCCCAACTGACCGAAAGACATTTTTCCTAATCCTACGATCCCTGCGATTTGTCGAGGAAAAAAAATGTAACAGAGGGGTGCAGTTTAGTAACAGTGCACCGTTGGCCTATAGTAACAGGTCTCCCATGCGGTTGGTTCCCTCGTCATTTTTCTCATTCCGGGAACTCGTGTTTGTATTAATGTGGGTCCCTTGAGAGTAGTACACAGTGCTTTCGAAAATGACTGTGATCGTTGATTTCCATTTTCCTAGTATCTTTATAAATGTTCACATTAATTTGAGTTTCATTAAATTCTTTTTGTAGAAATTTATTGTACAAATTGTGTCATTTCAGCGTCCTTTTTTTCATTTTCTAATCAGCATACATATTTTTACGATCTAAACTGTAATTTATAGCAGAAGATATCGATTATTTATTTATTTAAAAGCAACGGTTAATTGTCAATGAATAAGTGATTAAATTAAAGCCTGTCTGAATTCTGTAGAGAATGGAAGTTTAAAGCCCAATGTTGTCAGGGTAGTATTGAAGATATTAACGAAAATGTGATATAAAACCTTGAAAATCCACGCCAAAAATAACAATATTATTAAAAAACTGCTTCAAAAACTTTTTCGACTTCTTTTTTTAATCGATGAATCCACATAGCAAACACGAAAAACTTGGGTTTTACAAGTTTTCTTTTTAAATTTACATATTGATGGCCAAACAATAAAAATTATCTTTTTCAATGAATCTAATAAAAGCTTGTTTGAAAAAAAATGCTACTATTAGAAAATATTATTGATGTTTTACAAGAAATGTATGCTAGAAGTTCTACATCGCACATAAATTTAATTGCGAAATGCTATTTTTTTAACTTGTGTCAAGTATGTGTTTTTTAACAATTAAAAGTAGTGTACATATAAGTAGAACATCTTGTTTATTTGCTCCTTTTTCTTAAATCAAGAAAAGCTTATATATATATATTAAATATAGTCATGCTCCAATCACTGTGTGTTTTCATTCTACATCGTCAATAAAAAGTAGTGTCAGCAGGACCTCCACATATTTGGTATTGAGAGTATTAATAATAAAAATTGTAATAGCTGTTGCGTACAAGACTGACATATCCTGTTTATTAATAAAGAAAATATTCAGTGGTATAAATAGAGCGTAAATTTCAGTATTTGCAATATTAGAAAAGTATCTATGAAACGAGAATTGTTGGCATAAGTATCAAGCAACATGAAGGTTTTCGCATGCTCTCTTGCTGCTCTCCTTGTTGAAGTAAGTAAATTATTACTAATTTATTTTAAAAAATCACTGCCAATCAATTGGCGCGAAGCTTTTTTAACTTTATTCTTATGATTTTTGTTTAAAATAATATTTGATGTTTTTTTATGCTTTTCCAATCATTTCAACATAAACGCTCAATTTCAAATCATAATTGATTTTTAAATAATGTCTTGATAGTTAGTAAAAAAATAGACACTCAAATACTGTATTTTTTTAAATATAAGAAATTATATTCATACAATAATAAGGTATAGTAGACGGACACCGATACTCGGACTGTCAGTTAAAATAATGACCCCTCATTAAGTAGTTATATGAAGGTACATCTCACATTGGTTGAAATTTTAATTAAAGTCCCAGAATTGATGTAAGTCCACTGTACTTTACTAAATGTCGAAATTTTCACCAATATGAAACAATAGAACATGAAATAAAAATAGAACGAAATAACGTATAAAAAAAAAATAAAAATTGTAAATAGAGTTATTTTAATGCTTTATAAGATAGAATCATGTTGATAATTGAATAAAAAAAAAATTTTTGTCTTTATTATGGACCATCGTAAAGAACATTGAACCTATTTTGCTCCCCCCCCCCCCCCCCCCCCTCGCCCCCACCCTCCTTCATTTTATATAATTTTTATTTAATTTAATTAAGATAATTTTTATTATTTTTTTTTTGAACCCTTACGTAAAATATAAACAGATTGTTTAGTGGAAACACTACGTTTAATTTTTCATACAGCCTTTTAGAAGTGTGACTTTCTCGCGGCTTCCTACAAAAAGCGATACAGACAGACAAAAGCGACAAAAGTCTAGCACTGATCATTAATGTATCATTTCAATGATCTAATATTATTAAAATGCTGTTATATAATCTAAATAACAATTAGAAGGGTGATTTATTCTTTTATTAAATTACTTGTTTAAATTATCAACAATGTTGTCACAGGGCGCTACAATATAGAACAGTTTGGAAAATTGACTGTAACTATTCTATCAAATATTCACAAAAATAATTTTTACTTAATTCTTTAAATTGTTCATAAATCAAATATACATGTTACATTTAGAAAAAAAATTTAGAAAAATATCTTCATGACCTATTTACTTTGTGAATCTTAGTCAATGGACCATTTATTAATTTCTAAGACTAATTAGGGAAACTCATGGTAGTTTGGTAGTTACATTATTTAGACTAGTTTAAGGAGATTTAGAATAATTGAATGGTCATACTAAAAAGTCAGAGAAGCAAAAGAGATTGAGAAACCTAGAACAAGATAATGACAAATAGGAGAGAAAAATGATGAGGTTAAACCTAGTGACTAGAGCTGAGACACGAGGACGTCAATGTAGTTGGAAACTTGAGTGACTTCTTCTCAAAGAATAATTAAGTTTTAACTTGCCTACCATATAAAGAGCAAAAGAGTAGGTAAGAAAGTACAGGAAAGTAGTGATCAAGGTAAAAAAAAAAAACATTTTTAATAGAGGTTACAAAAGGAAAAAAAATCTCGACAGGATAATCAAGACAGATGATAACCTGTCACAAATAGAGAAACAATTTGAAGAAAACGAGGACATTTGTTGGAGAAAAAAGAGAGGAATGAAAAGAAATTGAAACAGGGTACTTATAGGTATGTATTGATGGAAACTGGAACAAATGAGAGAAGCAAAGAGACTTGTACAAAGAAGCAGGAACCAAAAACATGAATACAGCTTAGGAGGAGGAGGAGGAGGAGATAATATGGAGAGATAGTGTCAAAATGTCCATGTAAGTAAAACGTGGTAGAAACAAAGAACATGTACGAAGAGTTATGACTTGGATTTCGACATGTCAGTAAAGATTGAAATATTGATTAAGCTATCTTGAAATTTTTATCAAATTTTTAATTTTTTATCAATCATCGGTAAAACATTCTTTTACGCAAAAAACCTATGCACTTTTGTTAGTAAAGAAAAATAATGTGTCTCTTAAGGTTGTACAGGACTCCACGTCCGTATCTGCATGGCGCTTAGCTGATTCGGAGTTCCGAGTTAATTACAATCAACTCACTAATACTCGACAAGTTTTTAATATAAAAATCCCCGAAAAATTCAGGGATGTTACCAGGGCTCTTAAATTTCCACAGTTTAAGTAAAAACTCGGTACGTTGTTTTGTTTACTCAGAAAACGCCACAACCTTGCAAGTTACGGAGTTTATAACTTTAATCAACTTAAGAATGCTACCAATTTCCGAAAATTCAAACTTTTTCAACGTAACATTACTTATTTGTGTCTAAAGAATATGCATACACAATTTTAGATTATAATATGTAGTAGAAAAACAATTGAAGAAGCAATATCGTGAAACTGCGTTGTGCCGTAGCGTGAATTTTCGAGGCTTTTCTATCAAGATTTTGTTAATATCTTCAAAATTATTCTCCAAATGTGGGACCCTAAAGTACCATTGTCTTCAGAATTGAATAAGTTTTTTTTTGGTAACTTGTTCATTGACATTTCATTCTTGCAAATCATGTTTTTTTTGACGATATACGTAGAAAAATATGCTACACATGTATCAAAATTTTTCTACGTATTCCGTCAAAAAAAAAAAAAACGATTGAACAATAAAATGTTAATCAATACGCAATCAAAAGGAAGCTTATTTATTTCTTAAGAGAATAGAAATTTGGGGCCCATGTTTCTAGGATAAATTTAAATAAATACACAAAAATGTGATGAAAAACGGCACATCTCTTCTCCCAACGTTTCGCCATCTCAATTCATACCCACGAGAGCAACTCGCCGTCACGAATGGCAACACAAACTCAAATTCGTTACGCAGTAACCCCCGCCGTCTCTTTTATTCTCTCTCTTTTTTTTCACTGCCTTTTTGCGCCCCACGCACGTTATTCCAACGATTATCACAGCTGTACAAAATACTTTGACACGTGGCGCTTCTGTGGTCTGTGTGGTCCAATATTGCTCAACGCAACGTGGGCGCGGATGCGCCGAACGGTTCTCCGGTGAGATTATTGGCCTCCTTCCGCGGCACTGCCTCTCTCTTTATACGCCACCCTTGGTGAAGTAGAGGAGGGGAATTATTCGCGGGAAAAGTTGCGTAACGCGTTTTTACTGTTATTGCCGTTGTTTATGATGGGCTCACGGCTAATTCAGATTGAATGAACGACGCTTGCGTTTTACGAGCTATGTAACGGCTTTTACTAAACTGCCTCGTTTGAAGATAGCACTGTTTTAATGACTGTCACGAGGTTAAGGGGGGGGGGGGGGGTAATTTGCGAAAATGTTTGTTCATTTTCATTTCCTGCTCTCCATTAATTATGTATTTGTTATAACATGGAAAACCAAACGCTGGTCAAAGTCTCACCGTTTTAAATCAAGTCCAAAACACAACGTTGATTTCAACTCTTAATTCAGGTGAATAACAGAAAAAAATTTAATGGTTCATAATTATTTATGGCATTACCAATACTAGCGTAATTGTAAAAAATAAATCATCTGCTATCGAATCCTTGGCCAAGTAGATAAGGTACTCTACTAGTAATATGATAAGTAACCGGAGACATAAAAAGAGATTCTTTTTTTTTAACATTATAATAGTTGAAATGCAGTTATAATTGTTGTATAAATTGTTGATTGCAGGTGGCATGGATCTAGATCAAAGTTTGGAGCTATAACCAGCTAACTCAGACGGTTTTATTCCTCTTATTTCCAGTACGACGCTCAGTTGCCAAGGTGAGATTTGAAAAAAAAACTCTGAGTAAGCCATTACTTACTCGTAAACTGAACCAGCTCTTATTTACTTGGAAATTGAATCAAGCTACTTGTACCGTCAAACTCTTGAGTAAATTTTTCAAGTTCCCCAACTTTACGCCAACAACTTTATGGAAGAATGTTTATCAAGATACATCGTGAACTTGTTAAATAACGCTTACTAAGGAGTAATAAAAAGCATGCCTAATTAACCCTATCTTTAACAACTTTACAAACGTCTAATATTACATGCTAAGATCCGCTGGTGCACATTTCATGTATAAGACACACATAGCAACGGAATGCATAAAATAGTCTAACCTAGCTGTAGGGAAATGAAAGGGTGATTGTCAATCTTCTCGAAAATCTTGGGCCGTTTTCACTTGAGCCCATCTGATTAAAAATCTTGTAGTTGAGCCCGATTTAACTTACTTTCCTTTATAGCACTTGAGCCCAGATAATTGTTACAGTTGAGCCTGCTGAAAGATAATATCAACTTTTTTGTAGATACTAGATTTATAATACAGTTATATATATTATTTATCATCTTTACACACGATCACAGTTAAATGTATGTCCTGTAGGATGTATACTACAATAAACAATCAGTTCACGAATATGATAAGTTGCGTATTTACGTCGCATGCAGGTACATCGGATTGTCAATCATGTAATTGTTTACAATGCTTAGTAGCAAAGGGAAGATTCACTCACATTTTAATGATGTGTTTTACCATGAACACTCAAATATTTTTCTGTTTTGCGATACTTTACCAGAGCTACAGGATGACACCATGCATAAGTTCGAAATGCTTATCGTCCTCGACGTTGTAAAGCTAGCACGAGCGAGATTTTTCCCTATGCTACGTTGTCATTTGCACGAGAAGAATATAATAAAAGAAAAATTGATCTGTTTACGTTTGTGAAGCGCGGTTCTTCGTATCACAGAAAGCAAATGTGAGGTACACCATGTGAATATACATTTATTGGCGTATAACATGTATTTTGTTGTACAAGACTAAGACAATATTTATATTTTCGATACTTTTCAGTGCAATATTAGTGAAAATCTCGTTTGTCTTGATACCGTGAAGCCCTAGCTGCTTCCAGGCCAAGAGCATGAATATCGCGAATTCGGTAACAATTTCTCCCTCGCCCTTTCTATCCTTTCTCTCATCTCCCCAACGTTTCGTAATTACCTGTTGGCCAACGAGACCCTCGACCCATCCGTTCCCTTCACACTCATTTCTCCTTCACTCCGTTCGAGCGAGCGATATTCTAAAAGGGCTTGCGCCCCAGAGGAGAGTAATTACTGGAAGTGCTGCCTTCGCACGCCTTGCAAGATTTGTCGTCGTCGTCAACGGCTTCCTCGGTTTTGCAGTGTCTCAAGAGAGGAGAGCGCATACCTCGCTGCCGAAGTTGGAAACCCGAGAGAAACTTCGGAACAAGTCCGCTTGTTCTATCCTGATGTCGGGAGTGGCTTCTTTGGTTTTCTTCGGGCTACCAAGCCGGTCTGCGCTTACGACATCGCAAGTGTACGTGTATCCATTCACAGTCGTTGGCCGGGACATCTTATTTTTTGGTCGTTTTACGAATGTCGAGTTGCGGAGGACTCCCTATATCAGTACTTTATGTTTATTATTCGATAATATTTCATCGGTAACACAACACTGGTATTATCTTTAAATTGAAAATCGGATGATAAAATATAGAATATTGATAAGGAACGCACGACCTTTGTCACATGGTCTGTAATCCAAGATTGGCAAGTCGACCAAACGCCACTCAGGTCCTCGCACTGTTTACCTGGGTGCTGTCATTACCAGGGGTGCCAAATTCTTAATTATTCAGGTAGTTTTTTTCGTTAATTCTGGAAAATCAGTGATGGATTAAGAAGAACACACTTTGATACCATACAAGTATAACTGAGGTGATTTTACACTTTTCTGGTCAATAAGCTAGTCAGACATGGCTTAGAAAATATCAAAAATACCTCATTTTTATCTGTATGGCCATTTCTATGCCAAAATATGCTTTAACATGGCAAAAGAAATATTTTTTTATGCCAGTATACCGCAAGTTAGTAAATAACATGGTTACTTTCGCTCGATCTGCTCAAAGAGCCGAAATAAGGACCGGTATGGAAAATTACATACCTTCATTATCTAAGTTGACATCCCTGATTCACCACCATTACTTAAAAAAACTTTCTGCTCTCTATTTCACATGAGCCCAAAGCACTTGCTACACGAGTACCCAGGCGATCGAAGCATAAATGGGGATGCACGTATCACTAGGAAGGGACGCTTTGACATTTTTGTCCCTCGACCATTGATCGCGTGTCATGATGAGTCTGCCGAATTTCTAGCATCCCTTGTCTTGTCGAATTCATTCGTTTTCTTGGAAACGTGTTTGGTGATCGAAGCACCAGCTACGCTGGCCTTGATCATTATGATGCACCAACTGGTGTAACGTATATGATGGTGAACGCCGGAGCGTTCTGAATCGTGGGCATGTGGCATCGCAGATTGTTGAAGTCGCTCTCGTGACGTTGTAATTTTTATAGTTGATTGATTTTAGGAATAGAACTCATCCTGATTTTTATTTCTCGTGATGAAAGAGAAAAAGAAAGAGGGATGAACTTGTGCATCAATAAGTAACATTTACTATGCTAAGGCCAATTTGACAATTATCACAGTTAAGGTTTATTTTATCTGCTCATTTGTTGGCATCATTTTAAGAAGCTCAGCTGTCTTTTTGCGAATGACTTAAAAATGAACTGTATGTTTGAGCGAAGGTTTTACAAAGAGATCAATGCTTGATCTTTAATTATTGAGATGTTAGACTTTAGAAAGCGTGCATTGGATTTGGATCATTTTCGTAAACCAACATAAATAGCATTCACCCAAATAAATTAATTAGAAAAATAAAATGGATTAAAGAGACGTGAAGCATGATCCCCAAACACAAAACGAACGCTTAAACCAACGAGTACATCACCCTTTAAGACTCTTCTACATATTGCTTACCCATACGCATTCAAAATTCAATCCAAGGGGGTAGAACCGCGGCAGTAGTAGTAGTAGTAGTAGTAGTAGTAGTAGTAGTAGTAGTAGTAGTAGCAGTAGTAGTAGTAGTAGTAGTAGTAGTAGTAGTAGTAGTAGTAGTAGTGCGGCAATAACAACTCCCACAGTAGCGCACAACGTTCATGATCAGAGATACATGTACTGTATGAACGACATACGTACATGGCGCATATGACAGTGACCTATAACCATTGCCCTAAACTGAAGTAACGACCCCTGCGAGCGCTCCCTAATGAGTAACAGTTTCTCCCCTACCCATCTCTCTCGCTCGTCTTTCCTTTTCGCCATTTCGCCAGCCCGAAGCAACCCTACGGCTTCCCTTATTTCGCACACGGGGTGGTGTACTCTGTTAGCATGCGCAAGCCTCCGCTAAATTACATAAATTTTTAATGGCGCTCGCGGATTATTCCCCTTGGCCCACCTTTTTTTCGCTCGCCTCAAACAAGCAGACGCGAAAAATGTTCCGAGCTAAGGCGAAGATGCTTATCCATTTGTTCCCCATTTTTTTGGGGTGTCTTGTCAGTTTTCATTTCTCTTCCTAAGTCAAGTTATCTTTCCCAACGAGCAGGTCTCTGTGCTGGCTCCTGAATAAGTTGTTTTACGTTTCTTTCGTTTTGCACTCCCTAACGATTCTTCTTATTAACTCCAGTCTGATCCAGATATTTTTTATCTTTTCATTTCACTAAACTAGAGATCATTTTTTTTACTCCAACACTTATAGATATTTCTATTAAACATAGATATTCGTTATTTTCTTAGTGTAACGATTACAATTTTTATAAATTATTTCAGTAATGAATTTTTCATCACTCTAACCTAAAAATCGCACCTTCGCCGCTTCTTTTCGGCTCTCATGATGAAAAATATAATACCGACCTGGTACTAGGGACGTTTTC
>JAPYYV010025227.1:0-14312 GCA_030522625.1 Copidosoma aretas
ACTTTCTGCCCGAGGGCCGAAAATTCTACTTTCGGCCCGTGACGCAGACACTCAAAGTACTTTCGGCCCTCACTTTGTGCCCGACAGGTAGAAAAATAAATTAACACACTACTTAAATGTAGAGCTAAAATAACTTTGAGAGAATTGGATATACAACTGAGGGAAAAACGTACAGCGCCGACTTGCCACGCTGGTAAGGTTTCCAAACTTTTGTATAGGTCTCCCCTCTGTTTCAAAACAAAGTTCATTGTTCACTCGAGGCACGAAAAACTATTAATTCCTTGCGCAGGAATAAAAATAAAACTGCGTGGAGACGAAAAAAACAAAAAAAACAAAAAAGAGCCGTGTACTTACGCTCCGGTAGATAAGGCCGGAATTCGGTAAGACGCGAATAACGCAACATCGTCCGATCTTTACGGAAACCAGTTGGACTTTATGACCTTTTAGTTTTATGCGTGACACGTGTAAGTAAGGACGGACGGGTAACAATCGAAAGTAAAGATAACGCCGAGACCCTCTCGTAAAACAACCAAATAGCACTAGAAATCAAACTTGATTCGTATCTCCGTGGAAAAAACCTTTTCTCCTTACAATCGCTCGAATCGACGATTTCCAATAAAAACTCGAGCATTGTTGTAACGAGAAAGTTCTTTCGCGCGCAAAACTTTTCTCGGCTCGGGGGAAGAAAAAGAGTAAACGAATTCTTCCTTGCCGCGAGAAAAAAAAAGTTGCAATCTTCCCGCGCGATTGTAAATTCAAGCACTTGTAAATTCAGGCGACTCCTTTCATCACAGAGGAAACCTCCGCTCTCCCGATGTCCTGCCCCTGTTACTCGTGATTAATCCTGTTGATGTTTTCTCGCGCGATGCGGCTCGAACGAAGACTAGATCCTCCGCAAGCCCCTCACTTTGCGTCAACTCTATTCCGATTACACGTCCACTACGCGCGTGTCGCTTTAACACTGATGCTCTTTCAAACGAAATTTTCGACATGTATGACGTTTTTTTTTTTTAATGAAATTGAACCTACGACGGACGCGCAATGGCGTGGATAATAATACCGCGAGACAAAGTTTCTATCCTCGCAGCATACAGTACATTATACGGTAGCAACGCGGGGCACTCTATTTGCCCGCCTCGTATTCAAATTATCTTTTCAATTTAAATTGCTTCTCTTACAAACTCCGCGTTAATCTGGAAAAAAAGAAAAAAAATTGTTCCCGGGAAACGCGTGCGTATACACACATACATGCACAGCTAGATTTGAAGCGGCGCATGATAATTATACGCATTCCCGGGGCACGCGCAGGGTGTGTAATCAGTTCGCGAAAGAGCACGAATTCCCTGTAATTCTAAAGCCCGGCCGGCCTCCGCGCGGACCGGGGCCGAATGGTGATTTGTATTTGGAAAATAATACATGTTTTTGAAAAAATAATTCCAAGCTGCACCTTGGATTGCTTCAATAAACACCAAAAATGTTTTAAAATTAAATATATTTCGAATATACTACAAAAGTTGATTTTTGTTTTCAAACGTGTATTATTTCAAGCGCAGTCCGTAGCTGTCAAACGATCGGATACCTATAGCTTCGATGGAAATCGAAACAGCGCAAGAGTATTGTTTTACCTCTGCTCGTGTCTCCGCGCGAGCGCTCGCTCGGAAGAGTGATACTTAATTGTATCAAGAAATAAAAAAAACCTCCCACGCTCGCCGTGAAAAAGCGCAAACTGCCTCGGACGTGCTTATATGATTGCAATAAGCATAGTATATGTACAACCAATGCAAGCGTGTACTTACACGCGGGCTATTCCAAAACGGCTATCATTGCAGCGCAGATCCCCAGTACAGCTCGGCGGTGATAAACACGAACGTGATAGTGAGCCACACGGGGGAGGTGGTCTGGCTGAGCCACGGGATCTTTCGGAGCAGCTGCGACATTGACGTCGAGTACTTTCCGTTCGACGAGCAGCGCTGCATACTCAAGTGGGCCTCGTGGACCTACGACGGCTACCAGGTGATGACGATTCGTATGATACCCTATGTACTTTTTCATTTTCTCATACATTTTCGCGGATGGATGGGTCGTGTATGGGCCGCGATGCCCGGAAAATCAAATTGTCGAGGCGTTACAATGGAATCGCGCTCCATCGTATCCCTCGATCGAATCGTCGGCGACCCAGTACAGCGCGGGCTCGAAATAAAAATCAAACCGATTCCCGGCTCAAAGGATTGATCAATTAACGCGTATACACTACTCCCCCCCCCCCGCCCCCTCGCGCTCTTTTTTTCTCGATACCACCCCCGCAGTTGGGAAATAAAATAAAATACCGAAGCTCTTTTTGGATCATCCTCGCGAGACCATTGACGAGCGTCATCCGTGCGACGCGGAGGCGGAGAAAAAAAAGTTCGCCCTTGGGTGATTAATACCCACGTGTGTGTGCGTCGTACGTGACGTAAGCGCCTGCCCCCATGCGTATACAGGGGCCGTGCTATGCACGAACAAACTTACCCTTCGGCTCGCCCCCGGTGGGTCGGTCGGACCTAATCAGAGGCGCGACTCTTCGCGTTGCCGGGACGGCCGCTCGACTTTGGGTAAACCCGAGCGCGCGCATCATGGGATTCCAGGCGTAAATATACAGATGGACCGCACCCGCACGCTCGTTCGTACACGTGTACACGAGAGAGGGGAAACATTTTGAGTTTGAAGAGTCCCAGTTTGTATACAGTTTGGATGCAGCGTAGCTTTCTACTCGTCGGCTGGAAATTTGGTAGGTTTTTTTTTTTTTCTTTTACAAAGATTAGCAGTGCTTATCATCGTATCGTTTGAAAACTGTTTTTATGTACGGACACGGATTAATTAAAATGCCGCTGTAAACGGCAGACTCGTTTTGCGTTTCAAAGGATTCGTTGGAAAGCTTTAAAAACCTTTGGGCCGGTGTTTTCTTTTTTCTTTTTTCACAAACCCGCTGCCTCCAACGAATATTTAATGACGAACAGAGGCTCGGAGTAACGAGAGATTTTTCGTGTACAATATACACCGGGCAATAAATCAGCATCGAGTCTGATCTTGTGTTACTCGTCTTGAGGGTGTATCGTTCAGTATCCGTGTATAAGATTGGAAATATGACTCTTCACGGTGAAATTTATCGCGCGAAAAGGAAGAATCGAGATGGAAAAGTGGAAGGAGACGAGTACCTCGTGCATTCTCGAGACACCATCGGAGAAAAAATAAATAATATGACGGAACAGGAGGCAGACAGCTGTATTGGAGATATTCGGGTGCGGATTGTCTCCATACGTCACGTGCAAGTCTCACCCCATCGGCGGGAAAAGTGAATCGTGGCGTGTCGATATTCTCTTCTTCTCAGCCATGATTGTAAACAAAAAAAAAAAAAAAAAAAAAAAAAAAAAGAGGAGGGCGCACGAGAGCACCGCGGCAGGTTCCTTATAAGTGCCGTGCAATCTCTGCAGGTTACGGGAACTGTCGTCGAGCGACGATTCGCCGATCGAACCGAATAAATACGCGAAAAGGACGCATTTGAGCACCTGGGAGCCTCTTGTTTCCGTCGCTGGAACGCTTAATGCATATTCACACGGCCAAAGTCATCCGAATAATAGCCGACGCATTACGTTTGCGTTTCATTGTCCGAGCGATACTCGAGAGCCCCTGCATAATCACGACTCGGCAGGGTTTTGCTCTCGCCCCTTCCTCTTCTTCGCTGATAACGAAAGCCGCTGTACTATTTTTTTTATTCTTCTTCAGCCTCCTCACTCTCGACGTAAATAAGGTGAATGAGAAATGGAAAAAGAAAGAACGGGACGAGAAGAGAAACGCGAACAAAAGAAAGGTACACACCGAACGAGCGCGAGGGGAAACTTGACGGTGCTGGGGTTGAGAGAAAAGTTGGCTCTGCCCACGTATACTTTCATCCTGTCTCGATGGAATTACGATTCGCGAAGAAACGCGTTGGCCGCCGATTCGCGCGAGAGAAAGGCGCAAAACCGAGAGAAAAAAATCCGCGGCACGTAAATATGCAAACGACTCGTTGCGCGCGTGTCGAAGAGCGCCGTGGGAAGAAAAAAAATCGGACGCAAGCTCTGGTTAATTGCATCCGCCGGGAAAACACTTGGCGGGGAAAATAAAAGTGTTCGGCTGGTCGCGGGCACGCTCTGCGTCGCGTTGGACTTTCATGCACGCTTCGCACCCCCCGAGGGGTAGGGGGGGGGGGGGGGGCAAACGCCCCCCGCGGGCTACAATGGCCTTTGGGGAAAACAACCCTTTTACACAAGGGCGGCTTTTTTCCTTCCTCGCGCGCCGATCGCGCGTGAACTTGCGTATACGGAGGAGTGCACCGATTGTTCGCCTCTCGTCCGCTGCGGCACGAAAGATCGATCGATTATGTAGTTTGTGTATTTGGTGGGGATTTTTGACTAGGTTCCGAAGCTCTGCTATGGCGTGTGATTATAGTAGTTACTAAAATTTATGCATTGACAATGCATTTTGCGATGCAGTAGATCGACCATCCGTCAGATTTTTGCACGATTATAACAAATTAGTCGAAAGCACGAGGCACTTAAATTTTATAAAATGTAGTATATCTTCGCAAAATGCATCAAGAAGGATTCGATTGGAACCCAACAGACTTATTGTCAATATTTCGATCAGCTCTATTATGATCCAATCCAGTGGAACTGGTAAAATAAATGATTTCGCTTTTTATAATCGATTGGTAATTTATCAAGCGCATCTTTTACGCATCTTCTACGAATTTTCTAGCGATAAAACCTACAGTTTATTCGTACGTATACTGTAGCAAAAATTTCGGAAAAAAAAAAATTCAAAATAGCAAGCGCGAGCATTGATCATGAGTATTCATCCCCAACGGAAAACTTTTTTAATTCCAATAACGTGCGATTACATACTCGAGTTCTTACATGCACTTTTTAAAGTAGCATCGGCGCTACTGTTTTCACAAGTTAGCCGCGGGCCAGGGCAAAACTTTCCCAGCATTTGTTTGTTCGCCCTAATCCCCGGATTACCTTGCCGCCGGTAAAATATAGTTTCGCGGCCGGTCTTTCGTCGCGATTGCGCATTCGCCTGATTAAACGAAATTCTAGACCCTCCTCCTCCTTCGCGAATCCGCTGAAAACTTATTCCCCGACGCCGAGGATTCGCCCGCTCGGTACTTCCACGCGTACGTTCGATGCCGATTATTCGCATACGCTTAAAACTTCTGAGCGCGAACCGCGCGAGTTTCGGGGGAAGAAAAAAAATTACCGGCCCGATCGGGAATATCGAGAAGCTCGGAGCGTCGAGTACATGAAACGCGCACACGATTCTCTTTCGAGACTTGCGAAAAAAAAAAGAAGAAACCTCCCCCGCATCAAATAAAAGCTCGCCCGCGAAGAGATTCGAAAGAGCGCGCCGCTCGGATCGTCGAAGGGAAAAGAAGACGGCCGGGCGCCCTTTTCCCGCATTCGACAGACATGATACCGCGGGATGTGATCGCGGACGCGGAAATATTCGCACCGCATCGAGTAACACGGTCACGCGGGACGAAACCATAGCGGCCCTCCAATTATACCGCGTCGACTCGATTTTCCCTCGATTTCCTTTTTTTTTTTTTTTTTTGTTTTGTCTCGTTCGTTTCCGTCCCTCCGGCCTCCCATTTTTCTCCCCGGAACGAAACAAATGGCCAATCAAGCGGGTACACTGCATCCGCCGCACGGCTGCCGATCAGCGGCCATTTGGAAAGTGCATTATCGGTCAGCGGCGTTTCAGTGGTACGAGTCAGCGCGCGGTCGGACCCGTCATCACCAGCATCACTGTTGCGCGTCCAATTATTTCCGAGCCAAACAGCGACGGCAAAAAACTCGTTGCTCGCAAGAGCTGAGCGCTTTGAATCAACGGACTGCTGCGCGTGCGCCGCGCAGACCGCCTTTTCTCGCGTACCGTACGTATCGTAAGTACGTTACGAGGCGGGCTTGAACCCCAATAAGAAAGACATTGCGGTGCAGTAATCTCGGCCCCGAGCTCAGCCGCGAGGAAACAAACGGGACAGCTCGATCCGCGTCTCGAGTTTATCCTTCCAGACGCGCGGTATGCGCGAATACGCAACGGGGGATGAACGCCAGCAGCAGCAGCAGCATACGTG
This sequence comes from Copidosoma aretas, assembly GCA_030522625.1. Taxonomy (NCBI): domain Eukaryota; kingdom Metazoa; phylum Arthropoda; class Insecta; order Hymenoptera; family Encyrtidae; genus Copidosoma; species Copidosoma aretas. Next base: position 6,155 of record JAPYYV010025227.1, read on the forward strand.
CAATTATGATGGAGCTTGGGCGGAATAATTCCCGCACGCGAGCACACCGGGATTAGTAAACCGAGTTGCGGGCGTGTACCGTTATTATGCCCAGAGTCGTCTTGGAAATTAACGAGCCAATCGTAATCACCGTCGAGAGTGCAATATCATGGCGGAGCAGTTTCTGATGGTCGCTTTGAAAAAGCAATCGCGCGTCTGTCCTCGGTACGGCGCGTGTGTATGCTTACGTACCTATTACGTGCATGTATATTTGCGTTTGGGTATGCGGGGGTTGTGTACGTAGCGCGTGTCGGCCGACCAAACGGCGCAAGACAATAACTGGGGAGTTATCGAGTTGAGCCGAATGCGTGTGTATATACCGGGCCCGTACCATCCACTATACCCGCAGGTAGATGAATTTATGGTCTGTCGATCCCGTTCGAATGCATTGGAACCAACAGACGGGACGCGCGAAACATTATTTATTTCATCCATGCATAAAGTCCACGCGTTGCATTAATTCCTTGTTGATTGTATGTTACAAAATTTGGCAATGCAGGGTACAAATAATATTGTTGCTCGAGTACAATCACGATATTATTATTGTTATCGTCGTACAAATTATACGTATATCGGCCGATCGTAGTGGAATCGAAGAAGATTACGATTCATACATGTTGTACCAGCGTCGAGTTTGAATTTCCCTATCTGATCGAATTAATAGTTGTACAATTATAATACCGCGCGGTCCGAGTATTCATGCTGATACAAAATACAAGGCTCACTCGACCAGCAACGCGAGTACATGCATTATATACGTATCAAGTGAATTACAATCTCCGAGGAGACTTGGTTCGATCGTGATTTTTCGAACAACCATCGACGAGGATTCGATTTATAACGCACGCCGATTGAATTGCGCCCGACGCGCGAAGCTGGAGCTCGAGAGGCAGAGCGAGCGGGGCGACGTGAGCAATTACCAGGCGAACGGGGAGTTCGATCTCGTCGACTTCTCGGCAAAGCGCAGCGTCCAGTTCTACTCGTGCTGTCCCGAGCCCTATCCGGACATCACCTACGAGATACGGCTGCGCAGGCGGCCCATGTTCTACGTCTTCAATCTCATTCTCCCGTGCATCCTCATCAACGGCATCGGTAAGCTGCTCTCTGATTTTTCATCAAAGTCCTCGGGGTTGTTTTCGCGCGATGCATTAAAATATTAGTGTCGATGGTATACATATTGTGGCTTCAAAACGGTAAAATCGATGTTTCACCAACTACGTTTTACCAGCTAAGCCGAATCAAACGGCTGTTAAAGATAAATATTCAAGTTGTAGCAGGGCTTTAAAGTGTTCAACCTCGCGTACATGTAGCCTTCGTGCATTAGTTTTCCTCGTAGTTTTTCCAATCGCACAAGCTTTCTTTTACAGAGCTAATTAATACAGTTGATCAAATAGTCGATCACACGGCTCCATTTGATTATTCATCGATAGCCTGTTCGCATTTCTGCGATATATCTTTACGATTATCTACATTTATGGATAATCGACTTGGATATTCCATTGTAAATCAATAACAATAAAGGTGAAATTACCCACAGAGCGATTCCCGAAAAACGATACGGAAGCCACGCGCTCCGTCGTTACGCTCGAATTTCGGGCGACGACGCCGAAACCCGGAAAAAAAGATCAAAGATTCGCGGCAGGGGACACCTACATCCTATACTATACAGCAGCTCGTCGTCGTCGTCGTCGTCGTCGTCGTCGAACGCGTAACCGTAACACTTTTCCTGCGGGGGCAGCGATAACGGGGCCGACACGAATCGCCGATGTATACTGCTGCCCTGCATGCGTGTGCGTGTGTGTGGGGGGGGGGGGGGGGGTATCTAGTAGAGGGTAAGAAAAAGGCCACTGAGCCAACTCGGGCGTACGTAAAGGGCGAAAAATCCCGCCACGTCCGTTCGCGTCCCGCGCGGGAAGGTTTTTCCAATGGTACGCGCGCAGAGGTCCACGCCTCATTATCCGCGGAAAGGGCCGAGTTCGCAAATAGTGGCGTTAATTGCTCCGCTCTCGGGGAGGGGGGGGGGGGGGGGGATGAAAAAAGGAAAAAGTCCCGCGTTCGGCGAAAGGGAAAAACTCTATTTGCAGCGATAAAGCCCCGACTATGTAACATACACACGTGTATGCATGTATGTCAGCGGAGTTATCGAGTTGGCCCGCGCTGGGCGGCAATTTGAATATTCAGCGCTGAATCGGCCGTGCGGGGCAGCGTTTGGTCTTCATCAATTGCATCCCCGAACGTCTCTACGTGCAATTATAACGAGTTTATCCCCGTTAAATACCCGCGCTTTGATGACCCATGGATATATTCGGAAAAGAAGAAAAGTTTCTGTCCCAATAGTGCCTGAACTGCACACACACGCACAAACCCACCCCTTCGCCTTCATAATAGAATCAAACAAACGAAAGAAAGAAGAAAAACGAAAGCTACTCGGCTCCGAGCTCTCTCCATCATCGCGCCTTTCTCCTTCGTCCTCTGCAGCAAATCACTATCCATCCGAATCCAATTCGCTGCTGCAACCGGTACCTGTGTGTGTGTGTGAAAAAAGAGAGGATACTCTCCCCTGACAAAAGGCAGATGGCATACAGCTGTACGCCGGCACTTCAAAGTGCACTTCGCGTTTCGCTCTGGAGAAACAATGGCCGCGGGGACCGGCGAAAAAAAAAAAAAAAGGAGCCATACAGTATACTGTTGGAGCGGCGGGGGGGAGAGAAGAGGAACGTGCAGGTCGGGGATAGCTGCCTATATATACGTACTACAGTGTAGGAGCGGAAGATTTGCGTGCGGGCGTCGAGGCTGCAGCTATTATATGTACATGTCCGTGTAGTTTTGTGTGAACCGAATAAGCCGATAACAAAGACGACGACGACGAAGACGAGCTGTTAATTACAGCCCGATGGTCCTTCGTGGTTTTTCATCCTCTTGTTTTGCGTAAAATATCGTAAAATAAATCAATCGAGCCTGATGCTCTTCTGGCCCATAGCGTGCGTCGGTCGTGTATCAAAAATTGTACAAAGCACGGAGCTAAATTGAAAAAAATACACAAACTTGTATACCTATCATGATCACCAACAAGCCCGCTTGTATACCGTTCCTCGATGATTCCCCAAAGATCCCGATTCGACCTGCAACTTCAATCGACAGATCGGTTTGTACCTATAGAAATCGAATGCAAATATTTTTCCCCCCTAAATCGCATCCAACGTTTTACACCCAACGCCGCGAAAGTGCGCGCTGAAAATATAAATCCGCGCGCCGAGTGAATCCAGATCCAAAGGGAGAGAGGAGGCGATAAGTATGAAACATACGCGTTTCTGGTGCGGTGAAACATGGCCCGAGCTTTGGACCTTGAGCTTCCTGCGTCCGCTCGACGGGGAAGGGCAGGAAGAGAGAGGGGGGGCCGAGATAAAATTCGATCGTCGCGCGGGGAATCTCCCTCGGCGCGTTGGCAACGACTCGCCCGACCTGTATATTTATGAAAAATAACGGGCCCGGGGCGAGTTTTCATTTCCGACCGACTTGCTCCCCCCTCTCTCTCTCTCTCTCTCTGGCTGAGCCCCCTTTCATTTCCGCGTCAATGAAATCGCGTCTGTAAGCGTATCGTTCGCGCGTTCGCGGGTCGCGAGCTCGACGGAACAGCGCGATTATCCGTACACGTGTATAATATAAGTAGCTCGGTAATCCTTTTCTGTTCGCGCAAAACAAGCCCTGCTGGTGTTCTACGTGCCCTCGGAGTCCGGCGAGAAGGTCACGCTCGGCATATCGGCCCTGCTGTCGATGACCGTGTTCCTGATGACCATCAGGGAGACCCTGCCGCCCACGGAGAAGACCCCGCTGATCAGTAAGTGATTTTTATCAGGCGCAGTTATGGCACTGCGTGTTTTTTGGTCGGAGCGAAGAGTTTGATATTTTCTGGAAAAAAACAACCTAATTTGGATTTGAAAATTTTGTCATGCATCCGTGGGAAATCGACTCAAATTGTCGTCGTTCGATCGAGTTAACATTTGAAGAATGGAAAGAAATACCCCAACCTTTTTACAATAAGAAACAAAAAAAAAAAAAAAAAAAAGAGACGGTTTTTTTGAAGATATACATACTTTACACGCTCCTGTTGAACGATGAGGTTGTGGATCCCAAACTTTGTGAATTATACTACTTTTTCTCCAGGATGTAATATTCGGATGCTTTATAGTGCAAAAAAGCATGAAAATAACGGGAAAAAATTTTTGCTCGTTGCAGAAAAAATTGACTTTTTGAAAACACTAGTTACATCATACGCGCTTCGCGCGATCTAATTGTTAATAAATTTTATTTATTAATTATTTCCACGCTTCAAAATCACATTTTTAAATTTACCCGCTCTTGATCAGTCTCAGCCAATCACAGAACGAATAAACAGGCTTCATTTGCACTGTGCGTTTCTACATTTATTAAATGACCGAAAAATCGATTAATGGCAACTATTTACTGTAGTGTATTTTACGCAAATTTAACCGCTCGTTTTACATAATCACATATTAGTCACGGTTAAGTTTGAAAAAACGCCAAGTGCATAAGATCTTCGGTGGAAAGAGGCTTTCGCCAAACCTTAAAATCAAATAAATATATCCAGCGTTGCAAGACGCGCACGTATTAAACTCCAGTAGTCTGTCTCAGAATCTTAGTTTCAAAGTTAGCTCACTCGAGACGATGATAAGTATATAATACACACAGTACAGACCACAGCTACTAGTATAGCAGCGCTTCTGAACTTTTGAATAACAGAGCGCATAATAATAATAATAACTTTCGCGCAAAAGTGCGGCAAAGAGTTTCCTGCGGGTGGTGTGAGTACATAGGAACAACCAACTTTGCCAAGCTTGTGTGTGCCCCTTTGGATCGTGTTACGCGAAGCGCCCCTTCCACCACCGCTATCCGACTGCAACTATTGCTATTATACTAATAATGACCATTATTCTTAAAAAGTTGCACCGTGCGCGCGCTTTTGGCCTTATTACCACTGTCAAAACTCTTGGCTGAGCTGCACCTATTGTACAATACTCACTGTCCATCATCATCACTGGTATACAGCGGACGCGAAGAGCAGCGCGTCCGGAAGGGGGAATTTTAATCATCGGGACGTCGAGTTTCGAACTTGATCTTATTACACGCGGATCAATCCTTCCGCGAGAGCTTGCGAGTGCTGTTTAAACTTTCAAACTGCCGTCCGAGTGCCCGATACTCCGATACGATCCGGACAGCGGGGAATGAACTTCCGGGCGAATCATCCTTTTCGGAGCACTCCGCGACGGATGGAAAAAAAAAACAAAAAAAAACAGGGAAATGTGTAAAACCCCCCCCCCCCCCCTTTGTTTTTCACTCTCGCGCAGGCCTGTACTACGGGGTGAGCATCTGCCTGGTGTCGTTCGCCTCGGGCCTGGCCGTGGTCACCCTGAACCTGCACCACCGGGGCGTGCGCGGCACCCGAGTCCCGCCGAGCGTCAAGTCGCTCGTGCTCGACAAGCTCGCCAAAATAGTGTTCCTCAACTTCCAGGAGGTAAGGACGGTGCACGTGTTTTATTTCGCGCGCGTTGTCCGCGGGCCGGGCGGGCCCCGGGTTCCCTCCCGCGCGCCTTGCCGGATTTCACGTTTTTTTTTTTTTTTTTTTTTTTTTTTTGTTTCGCGGTCGATACTTTGGATTTTTCTGGTCGCGCCGGCTGAACGTCGGATGGAACATACATCGACCGCTCCGTGATAAGAAAGCGCCGACGCGGACAAACCTTTTTTTCCCTCAAACTCTGTCGAAGCGGTCCCGCTGCGAGATAAGTGAATTTAACAAAGCACGAGGACTATTAAACTACTCGATCGGGTGTACGATTTAAACCTTTGCTCATCTCGTATAGCAGACCTACCGCCCCTACACATCAGAGTTCGGGGGGGGGGAAAGGTTTCGAGCGGAGGTGAAAAATTTCCAACCGCGCGGTAAAATTTTTGTTTGTAGTTTTACTGGATTTGATCTAGGTCGGATTCCTTACAAGATTGAATGTAGTACATTTACTACTCCGCGGGTAATGTGTCCTTATGGTGGTTTTTTTTTTTCTTTCACTTGAGATGATTAAAAAAATTAGCGGCAAAAACCTCATTGGGTTGATGAGACGCACACTTGCGCTCGATCATGAGATGCGCATTTATACGCTTGAACTCTCTTTTGGACTTGCAAAAAGGTTTTTCCGGATGCATATACGTAGACGCGCTCAACGCTTTCCTAGCGGAATTGTAAATTTACGTACTACATTTATTCTGCGAATTCGTACATTCACTGCATTTTTAATCTGGGTCGCATTTCTGTCCAACACAGAATCTAGTAAAATTGTACTTCTACGTCGTTGCGCACAGCGAATTCGTACAAATCGCTGGTAAAGTTTTTTCTACTGTGCGTATAATTATGGGTGGGGCAGGGTGGGGGGCCCAAAGCTGGTATTAATCGCAATAGCGCGGGGATTAATCGCCGATCCGCGGGGGGACGAAGAGTGCCGATAAAACGCGCGAGAGGCCAAGGAGCAACGGGCCGCCTGACGCGGGCGCTTTATGCGACGAGCGCGCGCGCTATTTTTCACCCCCGCGAGTTTTCTCGCGGTATTCGAGGATTTTCGAGTTCAGGCGACGCTGCTGCGCTCCCGTAACGCGAAATTGATTGCAGCGGGGGCTGTACGTTCTTATTGATTCGTCCCCCGCACGGTTGGCTAATTTTTCGACGCATTTTGCAAAATTCAACGCCCGCAACGCCCCAGGAGCTTCCGGAGTCGGTGCGCAGGCGAAGCAGCTACACGTTCCAGTCGCCGCCGCCGAATCAGCAGCAACAGCCGCAGCAGCAGCAGCAGCAGTCGCAGCATCACGTGCTGTCGCCGAAATACGTCGGGCGGAGTAGGCACGCCAGCGATCACAGCAGTCCGACTCTGGGATCGTTCGTTCAAGCCGTTATTCAATCGTGTATGGAAAAAAAAAAAAAAATAAGATTCGAGTTTACCACCAAATAACATACAACATGAAAAATTATAAAGCCGATGAATCGATATGACGTTCTATGGGTTTGCTTCGAAAATAGCGAATAGTAAACTAAATTCTAAGAGAAACCGTATACTAAGCTGCATGATCCTTTCATCAAGTTTTGCTTGGCGAAACACGCATAGCTCCTCATGAAACACGATCTCTGATGCAGCCCTGCAAAGAAACTCGGCATTAACTTTTACCCCAAAGCTTTCGGAAAGGTGAAAAGGAAGCTTTCAAAATATATATAATAGCAAGTTTTCACTCCTTTTCTACATTTTGTGTGTACTGTACCGGTGTTTTGGAAACAAAAAGCTCTTTTTTTTACCAAATCTGATGCGTATAACTCTCAGGAGATATTGTCGATTTAAGGAATTTGCTCATCACAGAGAGCACGTTGGACAAGAGTTTTCAAGCTTTTTCATTGATCTTCCACCGACACTATCTCATATAATGTACACATTGGATCAAAATTTGTTGACAAAGAATTTTTAATTTGTTTTGCGAGCCTGATTTTTTCAAAACACAGAATGAATTTACAACAGAGTGCGAAATTTTTACAAAAATTCTCAACACTTATGAGCGCTCGAAAAATAGATCTCGATAAATTGCCATTAATTTGATTACCGCAGAACTGGGCAAGGACGGTCTGATAGAGTCGCAATGGGCGAAGGTGATCGGCCGAGTGCAGACGACGATCGAGAGGAACGAGAGACGACTGCTGGACCAGGACACCCGGGAGAGGCGTGAACTCGAGTGGAAGCAGGTGGCCCTGGTCAGCGATCGAGCGCTGCTCTGCATATTCTTCCTGACCACGGCCGTCAGTACTGCGGTCATACTTTGCGGCTCGCCACCCTCCGATGGCAAGACGGCGATTTGAACGGCGTTACAGCCAAACTGGCTGGCTGATGCAGGGTCAATTCGTTTTATCAGTCGAGTATATTAATGAGGATATCCAAAAGATGTTCACCGCGAAAGTAGGGATTTCGAGAGAAGCTGCGGTAATGTGTTGTAATCGTCGTTTGGATGTGCACCTAAGGGGTCGTACCCAAATGCCGTGGACAGTTTTAGGGGGGGGGGGGGGGGTTTGGTTAAA
>JAPYYV010025249.1:0-11781 GCA_030522625.1 Copidosoma aretas
AACGGTAAATTTTGAAATGATGGTTATGAGAGAACAGCAATTGATTATGACAACAAACAAGGTGAATCAAGTGACGCATAAAAAAAAATGAATTAATGTCATTTTCGAATAGAAAAAAATAATTTTTTTTTGGATCTAATAGCGTTGGACTTTTCGGTTCTGGACTTTACGGTTTGGACTTTTTTTCCTCCAACCGATTTATGTGTCTATATATAGATATATTTTAGAGATATACCATTTTGAGACGGAAAAATACAATGTTTTAAATTATTTTAATTTATACGTCTTTTGAGGTTATGTTCTGCACATATAAGTTCTTAAATGCATATATTCTAGTAACTCATACGTCACAGTATCATAATAAAAACTTAGGAAGCCTCATGGCATGTATTTTTTTTGTTTAAAACTAGGTTTTCTTTATATTTGAAAAAAAAATCGCATTTATTCAAATTTTGGACGTTAGAAAATGATCTGACATTCTTTTAAATAGTTTTTCTATATTTTGCGGTCACTCACCTATAAGCTCTACAAAAAATTATCGGCCTGGCTACTTCCATTCTGGAAATATTTGATTTTGAACAAAAAAACAGCAAAAATTTCCACTGTGCACCCCCTTTAACGCTGAACTTATAACTTTTCGAGCACAATAACATTGAACCATAGACTTCGAGGCAATTTTAATCAAGTTTTTTAAAGTAATATTCTTCTTCTTGTCTCTTTTCTTACTAACTTTTCTAGCGTTTGGAGAGGACGCTTCCATGCTGAGCTTAGATTTTCACTTCATGGTGTTGGTAACAGTATAAGCAGCAGCTTTTTCACCAAAAATCGAATCTTTAGTCTTGAATATTTGCCAAGCCTCTTCTGCAAGAACCTAGTCTGCAGCGTTCCTTGCGGAAATATTTTCTCAGTTCTGTGAGTAGGCTATATCATGTTGTTTGCAAGCCAGATCCAGCGGATTCATACCCAGATCTCGACTTGCTAATTTTTTGGCTAACTTGATGCCCCGTCTACTTTACTGATGTCTCGGTATGGTCAGCTCCATAGGCAGTTGATTCGGGAGTGGGTTTATGACTCCACGACCCTGTCAACGATGAGTGATCATTAATTCTCAAGCACTTAAGTTTAAATGAGCTCAAAATATGACATGAGCTCAACACATTATTCATAGTTTCGTCTCTCAGTTGAGTCAGCATGCTAGTTACTTGGAGAATAGAATGTTAAAGATCCGGTGGTAAGCAAGATATGATGACTAATAAGTCTAAAAGTATAAAGGCATACTATTCAAAGTATTAGGTTTTAGTGTCAGTTGTGTCAGCATAAGGTGAACATGAGCTTTGTGGAACAGAACGTGAAACTTTCTGTTGTGAACTTCGACGAATTTGTTGAGCATGATAAGAAAATGAAGATCCGTCAAACTATGGCCAAACAAGCAGCTAGCTCTTCTTATTAATCTCAACGGATTGAGATTGGAGAATGTTTATTCATACTTAAAGTCGTTGAATCAGCCAGAATATAAGTTCATAAAGCAGTTATTGGAGCCCATTGATAACATAAATGGGACGTTCTTTTACAAACCGAACAGATTTTGACAAAAAATGACCGACACATTTTTAATTTTGCTGAAACTTTTTTTACGGGTTCTATATTGAAAAAGAGACACGTATTTTTTTTTTTTTTTTTTTCTCTATTTTTTTGTCGCTGTACAGGATTGAAATTCCGCGACTTCGGTGATTTTGGGCTGTAGGAGGAATTTTCAAATATTCATAACTCCAGTACTATTTAAGCTGCAGACTGTTTTTCTTTTCATTATAAAGGTAAAATAATAAGCTTTCAGAAAAAAATATTTTTAAGAAAAATTATTAACAATTTAAGATTGTTATTAACAATTAAAATGTTTAAATCCATTTTTAACTATTGCCCCCACCCCTCGTAGCGAGATTTTAGTAATACCATCGTATCTTACGTCAAATTTCCTATCAAAAACCATTTTTCTTTCGTCGGAGAATTAATTATTACTATTTGAAAAAAATTTATGTATGTAGCGTGGCACGTCTTATCGGCACGCGGATTCTATCGCACGTCATATTTTCATGCATCATCTCGTTTTTCTCCAGAATACATAAGGTTTTTTATATTAATTAGTTTTAAATAGATTTTGCTAAATCGTAATATTCAATAATAATAGCAATAAATAATATTTTGTGCTCATTTGGTTGTTTGTTATGTTAGTAATAGATAAAGCTTAACTTCTAACTTTCGCATTAGTCATAGCGAGCTTTCACGTATGTTGCCCGTTCAAATACAATTATTGCCAATGATACATATCATTCTGGTCCAATTATCGACACGTATAACTAAACAGTTAGCCGAATAGAGCCTAGTATCTGCCTAAGCATTATTTACTGCGCCCGCGGGTGTTCATTTCAAATTCATCCGCTCGTAAGTTTGGCCCTGTGTATCTAAGCTTATAGTGAGCCTATTGGTATAGCACTGACGAGAATCATAACGATGCCTAAAGAAGTCTTACGTACATTACTAGGCACAAACATTCGTACTGACTCGTGTTTTAATCCCTTTAAGTTAATTAGTTATTTGAGAAGCAGAAGAGTAAAATTGAGAAAAGTTAATGAAAATTTTTTGCGTGCATTAAATATGCCTTTAACTATGGAGTTATTACAACAAAGAATTTGTGATACCTGTCGTCAGCGCATCAAGAACAGCAAAGAAAAAAATAATGCTGAGTGCAATAATGATCAAGTTGAAATGATACGTAACTATATTATATTAAGTGTTCGACTTTATTTCATTAAGTACGTGCCTCAATAGCATAACATAGCAAACAGCAGCGTTTTGCTCCCTTCATTTCTTCAGCCAGTAAACTCCTTACTTATAGTGAATATATTTAGTAAATAAATTCCTGATATTTTGTGAATATCGCTAGTTAGGCGTTTTCTTTTATAGCCGGGAAATGAAGATGGATCATCAAAGAAAGAATCAGATGTTGAAATTGGTAGTGGAGAAACTTTGGGTACTTCCAGAAAAGGCAAAATAAAACTAAATGATCGCGTGGATCATTTAAATAAAGGATTGAGTTTAGTAGGATCTTCACCGATTAAAAAACGAAAATCGACGCAAAAAAGATATTCTGAGGAAGGAGCAAACAAAATTACAAAAGTGATTAAGAAAAAAGTTTTCAATTTAAATGACACTGGTCTGGATGCTGCTGATGACGATGATGATGACACAAGAACTCTAAGAACTTTACAAGAATGTTTTAGTACCACACAAGACCGTGCTCATAAAATTAAAATTTTAGCCATTTCAAACGTTGGTCTTACACAAAAATTCAGCTCAATTTTCCTACCGCTACTCGCCACATGATATCTATTGCCAAAAAAATTGCAAAGGAGAAAGGGATATTAAGCTATCCGAACCCTAAAAGCCATCCATTATTAGAAGTAGATACTATGAACACTAGAACTACCTTCTATCAGTCTTATGATTACACTCAAATAATGCCAGGCAAAAACGATTACGTCTCTGTTAAAGTGGGTGGAGAAAAATCACAGATGCAGAAGCGCTTACATTTAAATAATATAAAAGAATTGTATGAATCTTTTAAAATCAATTATCCAACAGTGAGATGTAGTTTTTTTAAATTCGCTAGTTTACGACCGAAACATTGTGTATTGGCTGGAGCGAGTGGTACTCAATCAGTTTGTGTCTGTCCCATACATAAAAATGTAAAATTACTAATAGATGGAGCAAATTTAAAATCAATTACAGCTGATGCACAACGACCTATTAAAAATTATCATGATTGCTTCGATCGTATAGTGTGTGATATGTCAAATAATAATTTATAAAACAGAAAGAGAAGAGAAGGGGCAAATAGAGCGTACGATGAAATCCGCGCGCCTATAAGACGTGCCGCGCTACATACATTAATTTTCTTCAAATAGTAATAATTAATTCTTCATCGAAAAAAAATTGTTTTTGATAGGAAAAATGACGTAGAATACGATGGTATTACTAAAAACTCACTACGAGGCAGGGTGGGGGCAATAGTTAAAAATCAACTAAAAAATTTAATTGTTAATAACAATCTTAAATTGTTAATAATTTTTCTTGTAAGTTTTTTTTTCGCAAAGCTTATTCTTTTACCTTTAAAATGAAAAAAAATGCAGTCTGTATCTTAAATAGTACCAGAGTTAGGAATATTTTAAAATTCCTCCTACAGCCCAAAATCACCGAAATCGTGGGATTTCAATCCTTTCTAGCGTCCAAAATATTGTGAAAAAAAAAAAATAAGTGTGTCTTTTTTTTTAATATAGAACCCGTAAAAAAAGTTTCAGCAAAATCAAAAATCTGTCGATCAGAAAGGTGTTCGGTTTGTAAAAGAATGTCCCAAATGTGTCATATCTCTAGATAAGCCACTGCCCAACTTCATAATGATATTCGATGATATTGCCTGTGAAAGACTAGATAATGTTTTTCTGCATGGAGCGTCACAAAAGCGTTGACTGTTTCTATTTATTATAATCATTCGCTTAAATTCCCAAGCATTTAGTAAGAGATGATTTGTACCTTTTAGTTCTATTCCGACAAGATGGTATAAATTTAAAGAACATTTATAATGATCATGTTAACACCGATATGACTTACAATAAATTTGATATATTGTGTGTAAGAAGTTAGAGAGATAGAAAACATGCATTTGTCGTAATAGATAAGGATAGAAATGAGGTATATGGTAGATACAGAAAAGTATTTGACTCTTTTGCTATAAATATTCCTCATACTTATTAAGTGTGTATTAGTCTTATATCTGCCATCAAGCAGTGAACATGGACGCTATTCGTGAGAAAAAAAGCATTTTTTAAGAGGTTGAAGAGGAGAGAAAAGCTGTAGACGCAGGTACCAATTGCTAAAGTTTAGAAGAGAGAATTTTGAGAGGCGGATAGGTAAAAGTTTGAAACCTTTTGCTGATCCACTCTATAAGATCATGTACGAAATGGAAAAGGGTAATTGTGTACAGCTACGACTTAAATCTCCAGCTAGAGATTCTTTAATGTTTATTAAAAAGAAAATAAATATATGAATAAATCTACTAAACTTTAAACGTTCGTGTTACTGATCAATTTATACAATGTCAATGGAAAAAATGAACTTTAATGATATTGAAATATAAAGTATTATGTTACAGATATTAAGCACCTATTTTTGAACAAAAGTTATTTAGGGCTTATTAGTATTGAGCTCTAAAGTGTACCGATTGAGCGACTTTTCAAGTGTTACTAGGTGCTGTTCTTTTTCTTCCTGCTTCAATAAAAAACAGCTATCTATAAAATTTTATAAAAATCATAGGGATTAGTAATTTTAAATCGTAGATTTAGAAAATTTCACACCTGTAAGCGGGCCTGTTACCCAAAAGAAGTTATAACTATATTTATGAGTGTTACCGATTTTTGTAAAAATTTACTTATTAACGATATTTTCGGTATAAAAAAAGCTATCAAATTTTTTTTAATTTTCCAAAGCGATAAATGTTTTTCAAAAGTTAAAGGATAAGATAATTATCTGTTTGTAAGCGTGCTACCAAAAATTTTATATATATATATATATATATTAATTTCAAAATCGTTTTGGAGCGCGTAACTCATACTAAAAATCGTTTAACTTGAGAGGCACAATCTTAATTTACGTGCAAAGTAACTTTTTTTTGGCGTAAACCACTACTTACACTCTTAAAAAAATAGTATAAACAGTCTTCATTGAGAAATTGTGTTAAACAAAAAATATGTGACTTTCAAAATCCTTAAAAAATTTACAGATTTTATCATTTTTAGCAATAATTTAAATGGCCAAAGCTCCGAAACGTAACGAGATAGAAAGCTTTCTTTGAGCTTAAATTGAAGCTTGAATCAAATCTTTTGAATCATAGTATGATTTTTTTCGATTATTGCGTTTCTTTCAAAGTTACAGTCCATCAAAGATTGAGAAATCACAGGAATATGAGTTACGTGATATTCAAATAGATATATATTGAGTAAGTTCTTTAATTTTTTACGCAAAAATAAAGCATCTAACGGAAGAGCGTATAATGAAATTTTATGCTTAAAATAAGCCATATAATACGGTAATAATTATTTCATAAGAATAATGTAAAATGTTTATATTGTTGTTCATAATTTGTTAATGATGATAAAAAGATATTTTTAAATATGAGTAATGCGGATATTTTTCTAATATTGGAAGCGCATAGAAATAAGTAGAATGATTTTTATTAGCGCACCTTGAAATTGTTTTCTTTTTTTTTTTTTTTTTTTTTTTTTTTTTTTTTTTTTTTTTTTTTTTTTTTTTTTTTTTTTTTTTTTTTTTTTTTATTTATTTTTTTTTTTTTTTTTATTTTTTGATACAAATAAAACACTATCCATTAATCGATACTTAAAAATAGTAGATAAAATGGAGCCAGAGTTGGACTCGATTTATGGAATAAGAAAAGAAAATGGACCATACATGCTTGGAAATTCCCCCATACATTTCAATCATAATAAAATTAAAATAAATCTGAACTGCTCTTTAAAAATCATCCTTATAAAGCTTACTTCACACCAGACAATTTAAAGAGATACAGTCGCATCTTGGAAACTTCAAGCACGCAAAAAAGGAAATTCATTGAAAATGATCCTATTCGTTCATACAACAGTAAAATATTCAATAATGTTATCGCTTCGTTGTTTAATCTCACCTAAAAGAGTAGACAGAAGAAAGGTAAGTCCATACCTTCATACATAATTTGCTAGAATAAACACACAAATTGATTACATTTATTGAGATGACCCTAACGAACTGGTTAATTGTCTACGACTACTAGTAGCAGAAACGTCAGCCGGTATTCCAAGTCATATAAATGGAATTCATTTAATTATTGAGAAGCTCCGTAAAGCAAATATTTTATATTGAGTTTGATCCATTAATTAAGCTTAGTATCAAAATGAGCATTAATGTATTCAGACGCCCATCATCAGCTAAGTCTGAAGGTGGTGGTCAACGTTCTCCTAGAATCAGATACAAGCTCAAAACAGATGGTCAAATTGACTTGTAAGATAAAAGATTGTGCATTGTTGTAAGAGCCATTCAGCCTCATGACGCTGTAAATCTTACTGTTTTACATGAAGAAAAAAAATTTATATTAGATAAGCAAGATAAGATACGTATATTAATCAACACTTTGACTGACGTTTTCTCGGCATCAATAGTGAATTTGCAGCGAATAATAAACACAATCAAAGAGATTTTTGCTCAGATAGTTGACATCACTCCTGAAGACAATTAAAAAGATGGAGGGAGTAGTGGAAGAGCTCCATAAACCCGCAAGACACAACTACCAACGTCGAAAGTTTTATACCCGAGGATTGGATCATCGCAAGCTAATCTAGTGGAGATGATACCTTATTCTCGAGAAAATAAGGATTATAGATGGATGCTTACAGTCATGGATGTATTTTCCAAGTACGCCTGGGCTGTGTCCGTAAAGAAAGAAACTCACAAAGATGTGACTGCAGCTAAAGAGTTAATATTAACAGAAAAAAAAGGTCCGACCAATTTGCAATCAGATCGTGGTAAAGGGTTTTACAACAAAAATGTTCCAAGTATCATGCAAAAGTATAATATTAAGTTTTACTTTTCGTTTAGCCATCTAAAGGCGTCCATATGTGAGATATTCAATCGAACTTTGAAGCATGCTATGTGGAAAAAGTTGAGTATTCAGGGCAACTACAAGTAGCTCAATATTTTACCAAAATTAGTAACAGCCTATAATAACCGAAACCATCGAACAATAGCCATAAGGCCTAAGGATGTTTCAACTGTCAGTGAAAGCATCATTTCGCAAAAATTAATATCTACAGCAACAACGGTAAAAGCAAAGCCAAAATTTAAATTGGACGATAAAGTGTGAGTAAGCAACGTTAAGCAGGTGTTTGAAAAAGAATACACGCCCAACTGGTCGACCGAAATATTTACTATAGCACGAGTAGCGTCTACTAAGACACTAACATACCATTTAAAAGATTATCAAGTGCAGCAAATCTCTGAGGGCTTATATAAGCAGGAAGTGCAGAAAACTAAGTATCCGAACACTTACCTCATTGAGAGGATTCTCCGCCGGCAATGAAATCAAATCTTCGTCAAGTGGTTGGGCTTTGATGTTCCTCACAACAGTTGGATTGACAATATCAAGTTAAGATATAAATTAGCGTTTTCTTTAAGTCGGTAAAATGTATGTAAATTCTTTTTATAAAAATGTAATTAAGTGAACAATAAAAAATTTGTATGTATCAAAATAAGATAAAAAGAAATGTTGAAATTACAATTGTGTAATTTATTATTTTTTCCAAGCGATTATAGATTTACAATCCATAATATATGAATATTTGCATTTATGGTTACAAATTCCATTTATAGGTCTAATAATTAAATACCAAGACCACTACAAGTGATAAAAAGCTTCTTTTTCTCAACAAATTCCAATAAACTATCAAAAGTTCTCTGATTATTAACCAGATCTCCAAAAGTGGTTTTAACAAGAATATTTGAAGGTCGTCATCTAATTTAGCAATAGTTTTCATGCCAAATCGAATGTTGGCTTTTTTCAGCTTCGTAAATAAATGATTTTTCCGCTTCACCATTTTAGCAATCTTCTTAGTTGGTGGAAAGCCTCCGCAGGAAAGTCTATTAAGTGTAGTGAGATCAGCCATCTGTAACAAAAATTAAATAATCATGTAAAGTTGTACAGTGATAGGTATGGGAATGCCTACAATTAAAAAAGTTTATTACAAACCTTAAAATATAGATAGGCACTTTTCAACTTTTTTGGGATATCTTTTTTCTGCAAATGTTCCAGCTCAAAACTTGTCCTTTTGCAGGCTTGTTACGTACTCTGCCCCTTGAAAGACGTGTTTTGCAGCTAGCTTCTCCAAATGTCTAGTCTGCGCATGCTGCTGCTGCTCTGGATATTGAGTATCCCCATCCACTCTTTCTTCAGTATTTTCTCTCTGACAGGCTGTATCACGACTGTCAATGTCTTTGGATGAATCAATAGTATTATTTATCTCTCCATCCTTCTTACATTCTTCGTTCTCCATTTCATCTCTTTGGTCTTCATTTATTTTGTAATACCTCCAAGGCAATGTGTCAGTAGTATTAGGAAGAATACTCTGCAAAATGTATGCTTATTCTTAGAACTCTCGCTCTTGCCCGCCTCGACAACATCCTCCACGATGACTTGTCAGTGAAAACCTTTGCAACTGTCTCTTCTTAGCTTTCTTGCCTGCGTCGACAACATCTTCTGCGATGACGTAGAAACCTTTGCTACTGTCTCTCAGCACTTGAGTCGGTGTAGCCTGCAGTGACTTGCATCATTTGATACCCCCGTATTGATAAGAGAGACGGACCAGGCAGAGTGTTGGAACCTGATCCACTTTTAATTTATAATTTTGGTAATAAGAGAGAGCGAGCGTGCGTACAGCCAGCGACTCGCATCACTTGATACGCGCGTACACGTCCGCCGATAGATAACTTACGCTAGAATATTAGAAAGTGTAAGAAAGAAGGTACGAATAGTAGGCATCGTGTTACTCGTCCCGAGCGTTGTACCCAACGCACTTAGCTTTGCTAATCATATATCTCGCTTAAAAAATAAATTCAAGGGCTCTCTAGCCCACCTCGACAACATCCTCCGTGATGACGTAGAAACCTTCACCACTGCCTCTCAGCACTTTAGTCGACAAAGCCTGAATCATTTGATACGCGTGTTGACAAGGCTTACTCGTGAGCAGTGTTGTGTACACACACAATCTGCAATTTCTGCTTAAGATTCTGGAAGCTATGCAAAGATCTCATAAAATAGGGATAATGAGTTGATATTCGCTCCGCTAAGTGTTTATAGTTTTATTAGGGGACGAGAAAGCGGGCGAGCCAGCGGCTCACATCATTTAATGTTCCGCTTGATGATAAAGCGTGTTCCCAAGTGCCTTGCTGCCATATATTTTGACTTGGTTGGAAGCCAGCAGCATTCGTTGCGCTTGATGCATCACAATGCGAAAGAATACGTCAGGGAAAAACTTAACATATGATCGCCATGCGACTATTATGAGACGTCATAAGACTATTTAATTTTATACGTCTGTATAGGTTTAGCATACGTCTGTATAAATGTAGCTATGACCGTCATAAGGTTTCTAACATGTATTAAAATCACAAATGTCTAGTCTTAAATACGTATTCATATGCACTTGTGTGATTTAAAAATATGTCACAGCTGTAGTGGTCATATGACCTTCACATGACCGTCATGATATAAAGTGCTGCATCACTAGAACTCTTAATCAACCGATTACTCTGGAGCCTCGCTAGCGTTGTCCGTGTCACTAGAGCCCCGGAGTCATGACGTCAAAGCTCGTGCAATAGCACGGGGAACTTCCCCTACCACTACTGCGCTAGGGGGGGAGCTCTAAATCTAAGCCATCCAGAGTCGTGACGTCAGAGTGAGACTTGTAGCACTGGCTTACCCCACTACTATCACCCTAGGGGGAGGGGGGAAGTGAGCTCAGATTCCCTGCTAGCTTTGTCTGCTTTTGTAGTCGGTAATGTAGAGGATGGACATATTGGGGTGAGAGAGCTCATTCAGAGGCCTAGAGTCATGACGTCAGAGTAAGAGCTAGTGCTATAGTAGGAGGGGGGCGTTTGAGCCATCCAGAGTCGTGACGTCAGAGTCAGGCTCATAGCACGGGGAACGAGCTCACCCCCCACTACTACTACCCTAAGAGGAGGGGGAAGTGAGATCGAAACAGTATAGCCTACCTACTATTGGACTATTTATTAATACTGGAAGGAGGCTCCACCCCTTGCACGCTCCACGTGCCAACCACGTTGTAACTTTTTTTTTATGGAAATGACTTTCTATCTAATTTTTCATAATCCCATTTTTTAATTTACCCGCGCTGGACCAGTCTCAGTCAGTCACAAAACGATCACAGAGGCTTTACCACCTGATACATTAATTTTTTGTCGGTAGATCTTATAAGGTGCAACGCGAAACGGTATATTTTTCTGTCTTCTAACCTCGAATTAGCACCTTTGTCACTTGACTATGGGTTTCTTTCCGAACCTCGTTACGGCCGTAAAGCTCCGATTCGTAAATATAAGCCTTTACAAACTCGTACGTAATATATCGTTGCAGTGTCAAAGAAATACCAGGACAGTCAAATAATTCCATACAAAGACTAAATATAAAAATAATCATGAATGAAAAAGTGGTACGATCCCATATGGCATCGTACGTTTCTTAAACGTTTCTGAAACGTTTCATTGGAAACTTAGAAATGTTTCAACTTAAGTCTCAGAAACGTTTCTGAAACGTTTCAGAAACCTTGAAATGTCCGCTCTAGAGCCGATACGAAACGTCTCTGAAACGTTTCCAAAACGTTTCTGAAACAATCCCACATTTAGTGCAAATATTAACAAAAATAATTGTTTTTAATTATTTTATCTACACCTAATATCATAAAAATAAAATTAAAAAATAAGAAATAAATTTTAAAAAAGCTCCCGGACGTGGGGCACGAACCGGGACTGCCAGAACGAAAGGCACGTATCTTATCCACTTGGCCAGAGTGGATAAGATACCTGATCTATAATTTATGTCCATATAAGCTGCGAAGGCCATGTACTTTTTTTTCTTATTTACAACTCAATAGTACACATATATAAATATTA
>JAPYYV010025256.1:0-12939 GCA_030522625.1 Copidosoma aretas
GCTCTTTATTAACGGAGGCACCAAATATGAATTTTAACAGAGGCTTGAACTTGCTTGGTATAAAGTCGATGCGTATGCATGTGTGGGTGCAATGTAATTTCACACACAGGCTTGAAAAATAATTCGGTTCGAAAAATCGTAGTATGGAGGCCGTGTTCTATGTATGAAATTATTTAATTTTTGATTTTTTGATTTTATTATATTTTGTATCTATTCAATAAATTTCCCTATCAGATACTATTTGTTCTTTGTTATTCGATAAATAAAGTAAAATATAACTCAGAAATACTACCTCTTATATGGATACATAATGCAAACAAATAAAAAACAATAAATATCTTTGTTTGATTTTGAAATTTAGTGTACCTTATAAAAACCAATAAATATCTATAATTATCTGCTACAGAAATATTATTTCCGGACAACGTTATCAATACCGATAAAAGGAGTAAAAAAGTTTGCCGAACACTGCACAAAATCTCATAGACATAAAACTTTTATGGAATTTTATGTAGAAATACGGGTACAAATACACATACCAATCGGATAAAATGATTATTTTATTGGTTCTTATTTGACTGCAACACTAGGGAACTAACACTATGCTTATAGGCTCGTATCTGGCTGCTGCCGCATAGATGCAAATAAATGAAAATTTTATTACATATAATAATACAAATACACACGCATACAAACATGAAGCACATATGTTGATAAAAGGTGTAAATAAAGATTCGTCAGATATAAGTAAACAGTATTGTTTATTTTCTTACTAATGTGCGGATCTATGTACCTTTTTTTTAAGATTCTTGAGCACAGTAACTCATTAGATTTCCAAGTTTAAGTCTAATATTACAGTCAGCTCCGTATTTGCTTCGATACTGTACAGTTTAGTTAGTTCCGAGATCAACACATTGTAAACAAAATGGCTTTACTACAAGTGACAAATCGTGAATTGTTCAACATAATGAAAAAAGCAGAACACCTAGATTTACGCAAACTAAAGAACTATATTGTACAGGAGCTGCTTTATAAATTTGAACTTTTTGGCTCCAATAGTATAAAAATGCCATATTTGATAAATTAGGCAAACGTTTCTTTAATGATTTCGAAAAAAAAAAAAAAAATAAGTTGAGGAATAATAAAAGTACTGATTTCAATGCTTTTAAAAAAAGAACAAGGTCTGGCTGGAAGATTATTTTACTACCTAACCTGAAATTGATCATCAAACGCCAAAATCTGTGAGTAAGAGTTATTCATATATGTTTTGGTAATTCTGCAGAAGTGCGGCTCCACCTAATAATCGCATCGAAAATTTTTATATTTAATGAATAATACTAGTAAAACATGAAAATAGATTTTTTAAGATAGCGGAAGTATGTTGTAAGAGGTCTTATTAAGAAATAATGGTGAAATGTCAATTTTAGTAATCATTTATTAATCAAATAAATTACAAAAAAGTACGGGTACTTGTTAGTGTGTATGTGTGTGTTTATATACATATATACACGAGCGTGTTGGTGTATGTGTCATTTTTTTTTATCCAATTTTAAATGCTTTCGCGGCTCGCACTTGTATACGCTTTCAAACAGTATATTTAGCATCTGCGCATGCGCCAGGACTTGAATTGGGGCCAAGCCAGGGTACGACCGGCTCGGCCTCTATTTGAGTCCTGGCACGTGCGCGCAAATATGTAATAATACGTGTGATTGTTGCTATCGGTAATGTTTTATGAAATCATTAATTGCAATGGAAACTGATAATGACATTTGATAAAAACAGTCCAATCATCATTGTGAAAAATATAGGAAAAATATACCGACAGCGTACACTGTTGATAACACGATAATATATGTGTAGCAGATAGTATATATGTAATGGTATTTACGTATACTTCTAAATATATAAATCAAAAACACTTATATGCTGCCTGCCATACAAATACCATCGAGTTATCTGTCCTATATGCTGTCAGCATATTTTTTCTTTATTATTCACAATTCCGAGTATTATTAATATAAACAGATTTATGTGATTGAACAGGCCTTTTCTTACATTAAAACAGTTAGTTTTAATGAAAAAACATTAATACAAATCGTAAAAAAACTTTCATACGATTTTGGAATAGAGCCGGCATTCGGCAGATATAACTGCATTTATTTTTTTTAACTTTTCATGATTTATGTGAATAAATGTCTATTATGACCTAAAACTTTGCATGTAGATTGTGTCGGATTTCGCGTGACCAACAATACTTATCGCAAATAATTATAGATCACAGCTTATACACGTATTTTTTGTGGTGCTGAGAAATATCTATGTACCACATACACTTTAATTTTAGTAATTTTTATGAAAAAAAGTAGACTCAATCCGTAGGTATAATCCATCATTAAGTAATATTGTTTTATAAACTCAAAATTTACTAGTAATTTCTATATTAGTACTAATTAATAAATATTTCTTATTTTTGTTCGTTATTCATAAACAGTTCAAATTCTTGAGCTGGCTTTAAAATTCCAGTTTTTTCAAACATAGTGCATATAATTTTGAAATAGATTATTATAAATTGACACCATTATTGACACGAGTAATGGTTTGCTTATCGCACAAAAGTAAATTATTTTCCGCTCGTGGTAAATATACTTTTTTTACTTGCACTAAATAAAAAAATTTTTTTGTTGATATTTCAATGAAAATTTACACTTTGTAACACTTTGTGCCAAAAACCCATCTATAGATATGCTGTTGAAAGGGATAGATATCATGTTACAATCACTTACTCGCTGCGTAATAAACTATATTTAAATAATAATTCATAAATTAAAGGAATTGAAAGAATTGCCTTAATTCTGTTAATCTTTTAAATATAACATGAAAAAACGAATCAATCTAGGAAGACCTGCACTAAGTGATGCACATGTATCGACAAGAACGAAAAAAAGGATTGAAAATCAGTTGAAAAGAGCAGTGGAACCTGAGGCAATATATGCTGTCGCCGAAAAAAAATGAAAGAAGAAGGAAATGTAGATGTTAGCTTGCTTAAAAGTATAATTAATCCTGTAAGAGCTCAGAAAATTAGAGAAGATTTAACAGGAGTGACGGAAAACAGTAAGGCACGAAAAATGTCTTCCGAAATTGCATTGTCCATGATAATTGAAGGAAACTTAACTCAGAATTCTTACAATCTCATAAGAAATATATCGCTTGAACATGGACACGATTGATTTCCATTTTATGATAAGGTACTACGAAACTAGGTCTTTTTATCAAAATTATTATTTTTCATTTAAGTGACTAGAGTATAATAAAAAGTTATTGTTTAATTTTTTTCTTGAATTTACTAATGAAAAACGAGAATACTTTTTTCGTTGGTGAATAATGAACCAATTTGTAATTGGACATCTTTTTTCCATTAATTGTTATTTATTATCAGATTATTAAAGCGAATAAAAAAGCTTACCCACAAAACATAACTGTAACAGAGTACAAAGCTGAGGTACCTTTAAAAAATCTACTGCGTCACACTGCATCCAGGCTATGCGCCTTTTAGACAAGTATGTCTACGGATTCGGACCCTTAAGTCGATGTACAGTACACAAAAATATGTAAAAAATCGGTAACTTTTTATAGAATACAATGAGCCACAATACAAACAACTGGCACCATGGGGACCCATAGTAAATTGGGTCCAAAGTTAGCCAAAAACGGTATTTTCCATTTTTCTATGTCATGGCACCATGAAATCGAAAAAAGTTTTATACAAAAGTTGTAGAACTATTAAATACGAATCGACGTGTAGCGGTTTGAAATTAAAAAATTCAGTAACAAATTATTTATTTACAAGAAACCGCAAAAAATTGCGTTTTTTGAAACGCTTACATCTCCGTAAAATCAATTAATTTTTTTACAAAACTTGGTAAAAGTATATCTCTCTACCATCTAAAAAATATCGTTTCCAAAAAATTTAAAAATATTAAAAAATTTTTGAAAAATCGGTTTTATCGACAAATGACGTTTTCAAAACACCTCAGCTTATACACGCTTTTATATTTAGAGTCCATTTTGGGCTTAAAATTTTCTTTAAATGTTGCTTGTTGCTCTAACATGTATTGCGCGCTTTATTAATCGATTGTTAATATCTAAGAAATCGGTTGAAAAATCGGTTATTTTTTTGAAAATAGAAAAATTGTATTTATTGCAGGAGAAATTTTTTCTTATCTTTTTTTTTAACAGCATTAAAAAGCTAGTATTTTTTTTAATTAATCCTGTGGAACCATTTTTTAATATTAGTGACTGAAATTTACAGGAAATCTAGTTTAATACTTGCTTTTTGCGTAAAAAAATACTATAGCTTGAGCGGTGTCGTTAGAGGGGGGGGGGGGGGGTGGTGTTTCGGGGGGGGTTCGGTTAAACTGTGCGCGTTTATCATTTGTACCCTCTTTCCGTTTCCACTTTTTACGGGACCTTCCCTGTATACGGAACCTTCCAAGAATTATGTATCTTAAACATTATATTTAATATTTTAAGCATATGAGTTGGCAGGTAAATAATAATAGTTAAGCAATAATTTGTGTATAAAAACAGAGTATTCATTTTACATTAAAGTTCCACATAGTGACAAAAAAAAAGAAAATGTTTAGTACCTAATTGATACGTGGTTTTTTTAACGGAGATCTCTTTCTGTCCCTCCTCGTTGTCACTGGGGCTTTCTTCGCTGTGTGCAGCGAGTACTGATGAATCATCCTCTCTTTCGATCTCATCTTCTAAGATATTTGCCTGTGATTGATCCATCAGCACCCAAGTATCATCAAGGCTATCTTCGATTGAAGATTCAAACAGTAGAGTTTCGTTATACGATGCAATGGGACCAACATGTGCTAATGCAATAATTGAATTCTTAAAAGCGTGCTTTTTATGAATCATTGAAGATAGTCTGAGTAATAAAGGGGATAAGAATGTACGGGGCCGTATATTTGATATTAAAAAGTTAGCGACAGTCACGACGCAGTTTTTCCATTTGTCTGCCTGCATGTTATTGTTTTGTACGATACAATTAAAATATCCAACAGTACTTTTAAAGTGTCAGAAATGCTGTCCTCAACATCATTTAAAAAAGTACTCCGAGACTGATGTACAGAGGTGTCATACTTTTGAATCCGCACGTCCTGCAATATAATGTCGGCCGCCGGCTTACCGATTTTTACTCGCTCTTCTTTGAAATTTTTTTTGTTTTTATTTTCTCCAAAACTGGTTTGTAGAATTTAATCTCAGGTGTTTCGGAAACACAGTATAAAATCATTTTTTACTTCATAAACAACTATGTCTTCTCCAAAATATAATTCAATTTCTTGTTTTATATGTTTTTTCACACTCAAAGTGTGCAGGACTTTCCCATCATACTGTCTTGAAATGTCGTTTAAAGATAATTAAGAATTTTCGGCGGTATCTAATACAAAGTTTATAACGAAAGCACAGCAGTCATCAGATGTATCAGGCTTAAGTTTGTAAAATGAATTGTACCAGCAGATGTGGTAACATTTGCCAGATTGTTCATAACAATAGTTTTCTCGCGACACTGTAGTTCATCTGACAATCCGATAAGTATTTCTATTGGTGCGGTCATCTATTTGCTTCTTACACAAAAAGCAGTGGCCCGGAAACTTGAACGATGCCGCTAAGTCGTTAGCTTTTTTTTCTCTAGATTTTTCATTTTCAAGGAGCTTCTGAGCCGCTTTAATACCCCGATTGCTATTGTACAGTACCTGACAATTTTTGTGCACCAACAGAGATTTGTACCGACGAAATTTGTAGAAATTCTTGTCTTGGCGTTTTTTACTTGAATCAATCAGTTTGTTCAATGCTTTTGACTGTAGTGTAGCTAACAACCCATCTTCAATTGATTGGTTGCGAATAAGGCATAGGTGCGCTGGCTGCTTCGGCTCCCCCGAGTCACGTGGCTCTGGCTGCTCCCGGGGCCTTATCACGACTTTCGATATCTCGCAAATGTATAGTAGATTTTCTTACAAGTAGGGGAAACGGAACTTCCGCACGCACGTTATATGACGCCTCGAGGCGAAGCCGAGACATGTTCGTGAAAGCGTTCCGTTCCCCCTCCATGTAAGAAATAATGTTTTTTTCCATCCTTTGCGTGAAAGTTTGTAGTTCTGCTGTTCCACTAAGGTGTAGGTAAAAGTACTTCTTCTTCTAGCCTAACCTAACCGTGGAATTGCAAACTTCCACTCAAGGGATGAAAAAAAGTAGTTTTTTCGATAACGTCTATAAAAAAATGGTTGTACGCATGCGCAGTCTAGGGATTATCGAAAAAATTTTTACTCTTGCGAGATATCGAAAGTCGTGATAAGGCCTCTGCTCCCCTATTGTCTGCTGCTCCGCCAGCTCCGGCTCCTTCACCTCTGTTCCGGTCAAGCCGAGCACTTGCCGAATGCGGGGGATCTTTATTTATTTTATTCAGGAACTTGCGGAGGAAAAGACTTGGTTAAAAAAGAAAACTTGTTGTTTTAGCGGTTTAGAATTTAGTAGCGTTTAATTTAAGTATAGCGTATGAGTGTATAACAGCGGTTGCTCGAGCAAATAGGTGTTTACTCGTAGCAGGTTGAGACTAATCTGTATATTCGAATATGTACAAACTTATATACTAGGGATTTCACATACTTACATAATATTTACATACATTTGATTTACACCAAAGAATTATAATATAAGTGTTCGTTGTTCAAAGTAAAAGTGTTATTCAAGCGAATGTATTACTGCCAAAGTGAGAAGCCTTTCGAAAGATAAAGTTCAAACTTAAATATAAATACAGCAATCGTTATAAATTCCAAGAATTGTAGCTATAAAATTGAATGAAAAATACTAAACTAAAATGAAATCGAAAATTAAATCTCAAAGTTCACGTTTGGCCTGAACAACCTCAGTACTCGTATCCGCCATTTTTTTAAGCGATCTATGAATTTATAGCTATATTTAATTGTAAGTCACGACGACTCACACATTCATACGTATAACACTTTGAGGAAAATAATATTTTCCCTACGATTTTACCCTAATGTGTAATGCAATTAAAAAGAGGACAACTGCATAAAGTAAAAAAAAACTTTTGTAGGTTATACCCATTCATAAGACGTACTTGATTTGATCACACTGATAAAACACCAATAATTAATACTAAACAAATCATAAAACTGAATTTGTCAGCGAAAAATATTATCGCAACGTACCTTAATTCTGTACCGACAATTTGAACACTGGAATTCAAAACAAATGCTGTAACGGTTTGCTGACCATGTGCACGGCACACTATACAGTTAAGAAAGAAGTAGACGCACGAAGTGGAGTTGCCGTAAACACAGAATCCGGTCTCCCCCCTCCCTTCGTACCGCCAACAAAGGAGTAGGCCCAGAGTGTGCTTTGCTTGCCATCTAATTTCTGAAGCGTAGAGATCGAATGTAAAGCTGTTGTATTTTTGTACGTGAAAAGAAAGTATTGAACTAAATTTTCTGTAAATTTCAGCCCTTAATATTAAAAAATGGCGTCACAGGATTTGTTAAAAAAAAAAATTATCTCGGCTCAAAATGGTCGTAAATGTGAATTTTTTTTTTTGTGAATAAGCAAAAAAATACCAGCTTTTTAATGCTGGTAACAAAAAAAAAATCAAAAATTTCCTACAAAAAATACGATTTTTTTATTTTGAAAAAAACAACCGATTTTCAAACCGATTTCTCACATATTAGAGATCTTATAATAAAGCGCGCAATACATATACATGTTGGAGCAGCATTTTAAGAAAATTGTAAGCTCAAAATGGACTTTAAATTTGAAAACGTGTATGAGCTGTTAAGATTTTACGAAAACGTGATTTTTTCGAAAAGACCCATTTTTGCAAAAAGTTTTCGATATTTAAAATTTTTTTGAAAACGTTCATATTTATGTGGTAGAAAGCTATACTTTTACCAAGTTTCGTAAAAAAATTATTTGATTTTACAGAGATATAAGTGTTTTGAAAAAACGCGATTTTTCGTGGTTTTTTGTGAATAAATAATTTGTTATTGAATTTTTTGGCATTGAACCGCCACAGATCGATCTGTATTCAATAGTTCTACAACTTTTGTAGTAAACTTTGTTCGACTTTATGGTGCCATGACATAGTAAAATGGAAAATACCGTTTTTCGCCCACTTTGGGCCCAATTTACTAGGGGTCTCTATGGTGCCAGTTGTTTGTATTGTGGTTTATTGTATTCTATGAAAAATTTCCGATTTTTGACATATTTTTGTTTACTGTATCTCTGAAGTAAAAAATTAACATTGGTCTTAAAATAGACGGACAGACTGGCCTATTATTGAATTTGGAATTTAAGGAGAACAGCAACACTTGACGAAAACTCATATTCAAAATTAGATTTGATGGAACGAATGTCAGTTCATTTAAACAGATAAGTAGTGACGAAAATCAAAATTGCGATGGTTTGTTATGCACTTCTAGTGTACCTTTACAACTGATTAACTTTAAAACACGATAATTTTTTTGGGAAAATGAGCAGTTTTCTTTAGTTTAATATTGCCGAGTAATTGAATTAGAATTTGCTAAAGAATCTAAAGATGTATGTCAAAAAGAAGAAACCTATTTTGAAGAACAAATAAAAGTTTTAAAAGATTTTTACTGGAATGGTTGTACTATTCGTTTCGAAGTATTATTTACGATGCTAAATGGAAAAGTTAGAAAAAAAGTTTTGCAAAAGATAACATTTATTTAACTATACACAGTTGTAAGCTATAAAGAGTTTTTTAAGTGTTAAAGTAGTAAAAGATTTCTATATAACAGTATTAAAATTATCTAACAGGACTCAAGGTTTACTTTTATTGTAATAGTTTACTTTGTCCACTGTGTTTATTATTTATTATTTTGAGATATTTTAAATTAGAGAAACCAAACATTAATTGATCCAAACAGTATAATTGTACAGGATCCTATAAAATTTGGAGCTTATACGTGAATGACTACTTCAAAAAATTTTGCTCCGAAGCTTTATTTTCATTTTAATGCAACAATTTTTCAAAGTTATCCTTGACATATCAACTACAAACTACGTATTATAATTATGTATGCCAGAACACAATCATGATCTTGGGTTTTGGATATTTAAAATCTTTTTTTAAATAAGTAATTAAAAAAGCGTAGTTTATCGACCAGTAGACCTTTTTATACTGTTTGATAATTGTTAAATTTAGAATCAAAAATCATTTTAAAGATTTGCTTTCATGCAGATTTTTGAGTACCTAATACAATTTCAGGTCTGTGTTATACTTAACGATCGAGTCCAAAATGCTATGTATGTAAGGCCCCGATTTTCAGCATAAACAATTTAACAGCCATGCTTGATAGCAAATTTACATAAGCGCGATTCAGTGTAAGTTACCTTTGCTTCATGCCTATATACGACTAATGGAAGTGGTTTTACATGCCTCTTATCGTATAGATTTAAAAACTTGGCGTGTGAGAACCTTTTAGTTAAAATACTTATTTTGATTTCATAACTAATTTTCATTGCAGAAATTTTCGGTAAATATTAAGATGGGTCATGAGTTATAAAATAACAATAATTTATTTTATTGGTATAGGTCCCTAAAAAACAAAAAAGTAATCTTTCTAGCAGAAAAAAAGAAATTCAGGAAAAATTCCAAAATCATTTGGGATTCCGAGTAGATATGCCAGCTCAGGGGTCAGGTAACACCAATGATGGCAATAGTGCAAGACGATTTTTTAGTAATATTGCAATTGTTTCAAATATAATTACTAAGTATGCTTTATATTATAAAAATAACAATATAAATAATTATATTTATTGTTAATTAAGTTCAAAACAATGTAAGATTTTGTTATAAAATTGTTACTACCTTCTAGATTTTGATATTAATTTGTTGAATAAGTTAAAAGTAATTCTGGCAGTTGTGCATTGTGGTCAAGCAATTGATGTAGAAGCTTTTAAAAATTATTGTTTTGTAATAGAAATAACTTTTGTACAATAAATGGTTTTTATTACATGCCTCCATCATTGCACATTATATTGTTACATGGGTATCAATTTGTACGCCACTTTACTTTACCGATTGAAATGTTGTCTGAGTAGGCAAAAGAAGCAAATCATAAGATAGTTGAAAAATATCTGAATCAAACTAGAAAATTGTCTAGGTTTGTACCGTCAGAGGAATATTTATTTTCTAAGTCAGCTGAGTTCACTTAGTAAATAATAATGCTAAAAGTAATAAAAGAAAATTTTCCAGAGGAATCGTTAATAGAGACACTTTTTCAAAACTATTGTTGATTTCCAATGTATAGGGGTCAACCACTTAATAGATGAACGCCGACCAGTAGATGAACGATTTTTCCGAAAATGTATTCGTGTTGAAAATTTGAAGTATCAACATACTTTTCCACTCCATTGCAAGGAATTTATTCTTAACATTGATCAATTGTATATTTTATGTACAAAAAAACAGTTTTATCACCTCTTGCCCATATGATTTGAACCATTTATCTACTAGGCCTACAGCTATTTTTCAACTTTTTAATTTTTTGTTTTTTTATCAGACATAATGTCTTACTTCTTATACATGATTATGATTTCTAACATATTCTTGCATTGCAGTAAAAAATCCTTTAGTTCTTAAATATTATAAGTTGATAGATATTTCAATACAATACGAAAATTTCCTTAACGGTTCATCTATTGGGTAGTTCATTCTATATTAGCTCAATAACGAATCTGTTAAAAGAAAAACTGACTGCATTGACGAATGAAATAATAAACTTAATAATCTTTAAAAGTTCACATACAATTAATATGAATGAATGCAACGAAACATTTGTTATGGATACTGATGTTAAAGCGGAACTCATAAAATATTTGTGTTAATTGGAAGACTCCGATACATATATTCATTGTCAATAATAGTGTTTTACCATTTTTCTTTTATTTGTACTAGTATTTGTAGTGTACACATCCACTTTACACACTAAACAATAATGCTACATACTGACAGCTGTTTTTCTAAGATTAACGACTATTATTTTTCTTTAAAATTCGACATGAAAAAGTTATAATTAAGTTCTGACGAATTTCGATCATTTTTACGCTATAAGTTTACTTAGAGCGTGTGTTAGAGCGTTAAGTCTTTTAAAGCGTTTGTTTTACATCTTGGAAAAAAATTTTGTTGAATATTTTTTTGAGATCTACAACATTTGTATTCAAGATTTTCTTCTAAAATAAAAAATAAAAAAGTTCGATCGGAATTTTACGAATTTTTACTAATTTTCAAGCATTTTTTTTGGCTGAAACCTTTAGTATGCATCCTAGAGAAAAGTGTATGATAAAAAAAAATTGTATTTTTATGATCTGCAATTGTTGTATTTAAGATTTTCTTCTAAAATTTGAAATGAAAAAGTTAGATCAGAATTTCACAAATTTTTCCTAATTTTCAAGCATTTTTCGTAGCTGAAACCTTTAGTTTGCATCCTAGAGAAAAGTGTATGATAAAAAAAGTTATACTTTAAAAGATCTACAACTTTTGTATGTAATATTTTCTTCCAAAATTTGGAATGAAAAAGTTACAATGAGTACAAAGTGGTCTTTTTCCAATTCTTCGTAAAAATGTGAACTTACCGCCATCCCCAGTCAACTGTGCTTATTCCTAACCATTGAAGGGAAAAAGTATCTTAACGTACAGTTCAGGACGAAAAAAATGACGTGTTGTAGTTGGATTTTAGATCAAAATTTAAGGGAAGCAAGTATTTCGTCCTTTTCTTCAGTTTCCGACCACTGTGCGCTGCTCCTCGACCTTGCGGCCCTGCAAGCTGGTGCGCCTGTACAGCACCGCGCCCTAGCCGCAGCGCGTCCTTTAGCAGCCGTGCGTATACATGCGCCACCCTAGTGCCGCACCCCAGCTGCAGGGCGTCTTCCAGCAGCCGCGCGTGCACGGGTGCCACTCCAGTGCCATGCCCCAGCCCCCGCTGCCGTCCTGGACGACGCTAACCTCAACGACCGACGTGGCAAGCTCGGAAGAATAGCCACTGCCCCTCGATCTTGCGGCCCTGCAATCTCGTGCGACGCACAGTGCCGGATTTCGTCAGTTTTTTTTTCAAAATCAATAACTTTCGAAGGAAACGAGATAACTTAATTTTTTTTTTAATTTGTAGATAATTGAATAGAGAATGGTTAAAAAATATAGAAAATGGGTAAAAAAAAAATTTTTTTCCAGATCAACTCATAAAAACTCCAATTTTTCATAAATCAAGCAATAAAGTAATGCAATATAACATAAAAACACAAAATACAACAATAAATATTGTCATTATCTGAGTTTATATATATGTGAGGTATTTTTAAGAGAAAAACAGTCTTCTTCTACAAGAATTATCAACATAACCTCAAAACATTCCCTTACATAACCAAATATTCTGTTGCTACATCGTAAAATAAATTTTAACAATATGTTGTATATTTCATTGAATTATTAGAGTCAACATTCGTTAGCTAAATGACAAATATAGTCAAGAAATAGAAAAACAGCCTCTCACCTTCAAAACTCCCACGATTAAGTTTCATTTTTAAACTAAACGGTTTAATATCGGAAACAATCGATTTGCTGTACGTTAATTGCATAACGATCTTCCGGTGACAATAACACTGGTCAAATGTATTCAAACTTATGTCAACATAACCCCATTACAGTAAAAAAAAAATTCTACATAACCTACAAATTTTCCAATATCCCTTCTTATAAATCTTTTACTTCTCAACCTACTATATATTACACGTCTATAATAGCAAATACATCTAAATGGATTGTCAAGGTCTCGATCTTAATATTAAATAATAATTATTGTCCAGGACTGGGGAAAGGGAGTGTCTAACCTTAAC
>JAPYYV010025270.1:0-11012 GCA_030522625.1 Copidosoma aretas
GGAAAATAATTTTAAATTAATCTACATTTGATCACGATCAATACATATACTTTAAAACATTATCGTACATACCGCAGTTTATTTCAAATAAAATCAATATTGAATTTAATAATTTCAACCTTTGATTTGCAATATTATTTACACAATAACAAGGGATGAATAAAATTTTTGGCATTTTACGCAGTTGAAGCCAAACGTTGTTCAATTTTTTACTTGATTTTTTTTTTGCTGGTTTTTTTGCAGAACTGGAAATCGATTCGGGTATTCGATTTCCGTGTATTTTTTTTTTTTATTCTTCATAATAAAATCCTCTTTCCCGATTTTTATAGAAACAACCAGTTACATCTGCCAACAATCAACGGATACTATAACGGAAGCTCAGATTGCACTCTGTTTCGAATTAATTAATTTCAAACACACATTCACTTCACAGCACGTGATTCCTCGACATTTCATGAATTTATTGCCCCGCGCAATTCCAAATACAAATAAACCGACGGAAAAATAAATATCGAATAACCGCTCGCAGTACCAATACCAGGTTTCTTTTCAAAAAATAAAAAAAATAAAAACACATAAATAAATCTCACTCGCTGAAAAAGCGTAAAAATATTGGATAAGTTTCTATTAGATTTTCTCTTCAACTGCTACCACCACTACGTGAACCAGATGATTTTTTCCGTATACAAAAGCAGGAGTTGGCGAAAATTCGAGTTATCAGTACCAGCTGCAGCACAAAAGAACGGGGTTAGAGGGATAACATAGCACCCGCGCATGAAGATCGACGGCGGGAGCGAGAGTCGCGGCGGAAGCCACTACGGGGACGCTACCGAAAACCTCTTATCTCCTTTTCTCTCTCCCTCCCCGAGCTTCCCCTTTCCGCCCGAGAATTTTTCTCCTCTCCCCCCCTGTAGTGCTCTTTCTCCGCCGGACCGAACAGCCGCTCTGGTTTATGCCAGTAATTATGGAAGTCGGGCCAAGCGCTCGGAAAATGCCGGGGCTTTCTTCCCTTCGTTCCCCGGCTCCTCCTCTTTTTCTGTTTCTGGGGTATTTTATATGGCGGCTTCTAGGAAGGGGGAAACGACGAGTCGGTGATTCGACGATTACGGGCGGGAGACTGACTGCTTGCCTGTACTGCGGAGTCGGGGGGGATACGGTTTTATTGGATTTTTGAGCCATGACGAGTTTGTTTGCTTTTGGCTTACCGTCAAGTATAGCGTGAAAAAAAATTTGGTACATTGATTTTTTTCCTGGAACGCAATTCCTCCAAGAAAATTTATTTCTCCCCGTTCGGTGGACAATTTTTTTAATCTTTTTATTTAAAAAGCATAAACTTGATGGAAAAGTCTTTCATTTGATTGAACTATTATTTCTTTAATTTAATGATGTTAAATATTGGACCATGCTCAATGGATAAAAAAATTAAAATCAACAGAAGTAAATTTTCTTTGATTCAAAGGATTGGGATGTTCAGTGCGGCCGAGATGATATAAAAATGTTTTCTACGTACGCGAGTCCTTCACGTACTTACTGACGGGGAGTAAACACATTTTACGCAGTATTTTCCACCGGGCACCCTTGAGTTTCTAAAAAATGGAAGTTCTCGTAATATAAAAGCGAATATAAAAGCTCGTATGGAGCTTTCGGGGTGGCGAGTCAGCATCGGAGCCCAGTCCTTACTTGTCGACCACAAATACACGTAAGACGATACGATATGGCTTTGCGATTCCCGTACATAAAACTTTGCTCGTAAAAAAGCGATCCGGAGATCCGAAAGGGGGGGAAATCTTTCGTGAAATTGTATAAGGTAATGTTTAATTCATGGGCGCTTATATTGCCCGCACAAGGTGACATTGTAATTTTACTGTGGGTGTCGTAGCAATAATAAATAGTATTTTAATGTAAAAAAATACCTTGGCATTGCTAAAAATTCACGCGCGGAAAAAATAGTAACTGATGATCGAAAATAAAATGAATTATTTTTTATTCAAGCAAAGTTTGTTATCATCAGATTTTTTTTGTCAGCCGCACTCGTAAAAAAACCAATCGACCAAAATAATTTTTTTCGTATCATGTGTTTGTTTATTGGCGAGTTCTAAAGAACAGAAAATTAATATTCCAAAGAGATGGTATTAAGTAGTAAAAGAAGTAATGTTTCAAAACTTGGATACTTGAGGAGTGAAATTGTATGGTGTTTTTACAAACATTCAAAATTTGTATCTCTTGCTGGACGAAAGTATTTACGTTTTTGCTCCAAAATTATCTCAGTTTTGAAAACATCACTTCTGACCATTGGGAAGATTAATTTCTTATCTTCTGCTTATCAGAGCACCTGATAGAAACATTTGAATGAATGAAAAACTTCTCTGGTGGGATTTCGTATCGGAAACATCAAATAAATAAACCACCGCGCGCATTCCATTCAATTTGATATTTCAATTTTACCGAGCCCACGGCTCTTTGATACACAAGATGAAAAATGTACCTATAGAAAAAAGATTTTTTTTTAATTTTTCAAAGTACAACTTTAATCTTGCTACACGTTGGACAACAAACCAACCGCAGACTTTACCGATCAGAAAAAAAAACATACCCTCTGATTATTTCACGTTTCGCAAAGCATCCAACTCCGAATGAAAAAAATCGCCAATACAAAACCGCTCCATTCTCCAACAGCAATAGCTCGCTTTCGTCGTTCACCGCTCCATCGTCCGCTCGTTTTTCACAATAGGCACAAACGAAACGCTCGCGGGCACAAATCGCATTAGCAATGCGCACACCTCAACTCTTCGCTGCGCAGCCGCACGAGCTCTCGGAACTCTATGATAATAAGCTTCCACGGGCAGTAACTTTCTCGCGATTCCCCACACACACGCGAGCACTGGTGTACGAGCGAGAGGGGAAGGGGAAGCGAGGGCACATTTCTCGGGCGAAATTATATTAAATTTCACGATTGGCGAAACGGATCGTCGTTCCCCTGTTTCCGGCTTTTGTCCGCTCGTGGTGTCTGTAAAATTCGATTGCCCCTCTCGTAATGCATCCCTCCGTTCCGGGTGGAACGATCGTATTGGTATTCGGTTTGTAATAATGATCCCGGTGGTGCGCCGTTTTCTAGTTTACAGTTTCTCTGTGGATTTTGACGGTCGATTATAGTTTGTCGGCGGACATTGATATCGGGTGGGAGAGTAATTTTAAATTGGTTCTAAAACACACAGATTTATTGATTGGAAAATTATTTCTGATAAGACAAATCGAGCTTGTGCAGTCTTTGAAACGACAATTGCAGCCAAGTGGGGAAGTACCGTTGAAGCGCGATTAATTTTTTCCAAAATGATAATTTAGAAGGTGGATTTCCAATTTACACTCCCATTCTGGTGCAAAGATCAGCGGTCCATCAAAACGGTTTCCACCGCTCACAAGTCAATCATGTGTATACGGAGAACAGTTGAAATCCCGCGCGAACGATGGCCGAACCTGTAACCGCTAAAAGCATGAAACAATAACAAAGCCGCCCGAAGGGCTACGATTTTCATATCAGCGCGGATTTATCGTCGATTTCTATTATTCATCTCCGCGCGAGCCTCGCTGAAAGATGTAACGCGCGAGTGGTGAGCAGCAGCAGCAGCAGCAGCAGCAGCAGCAGCAGCAGCATCGGGTGTACAAGAGAACGAGAGCAGCGCACACGTCTGAGTGGAGCGCCACATGTATACAGTGCAGTGCACAGGGCCCCAAGGGCGCGATTTCAATTTGCCTCTCCCTTACCCGCACTCTCGTGGGAGATCACCTCCTTATACTGCCTATTTTCTCCCTCCCCTCCCCCACTTTGAGCCATCGATGGAAGAATCCGCAGCGCGCGTCTATGCACACGTGCTTACTCACTGATTTGGGGTACATTGTCCTCTGTGATGAGGGTAAGGGGTTTGTGTGTTTGAATTTTATTTTTTCTCCGACATTAAAAGGTCAAGTTTTATCAACAGGAGCGTGTCGGGATGTTTATTGTGGAATTAATGTTTCATGTGATACGGATTTATTTCTGTGATATTATCTTGACTCTTGCGTGCATTGAAGTAAAACGTTGAAAGGGATTTGAAAGAAAAAAGTTTGTCGCAACTGCACAAGTAAATAAATGAATAAATTAGTTTTGATGTTGTGTTTCCGGTCTGAGAGTTGAGAACAAATTAAATTTGAAATTCGATTTAAAATATCGCAAAGTTGTCCAGCCAAAATATTGTTAAATTTAGCGAGCAAAATAAGCAAGGCTTTGTCGAAGAATTATTTTATTTACATATTTTATTTTAGTACCGGATATTAATATACTAAAAAAATATCCCTACCAAAATTACCATCACTATTTCTTTAAAAGAATGTACGATGATAGAACGGAATCAAAAAAAAAGAAAAAAAACTTATTTTTAATCAGGAGACAGTACTCGACCTCCTTCACCGCACCTAATTTCCACTCATCATTTAATTCAAGCTCCATCCGACCAATAACAATCTCCTCGTACTCGAAACATTTTAATACCCACCGGAGCCTTTAATCATCATCAACATCATCATATAATGGGCACGACTTTCATGTATGGCAAGTTCCTCAAATAAGCCTCTGCACCACTCGTCATCCAAACATCTCAGACGGGCTTGAGCCAGGAAAAAAAGATCACGTCTCGACGAAACGACGCATCGGAACCTAAAAATCAAAAAAGCATAAAAAAAAAATAAAAAGATACGCGTGGGAGAGGGACGAACGATGTGCCACAGATAAGCTAAATAAAACTGTACACACGTGGAATCCGCTCTCTCCTCCTGCGGAGTGTATAATACGTTATTCCATGTATATAAGTATTGTGAACGTATATACGCATCGGGTAAAAGAAAAGAAGGAAAAGAGAGAGAGAGGGAGGGAAGGAGAAAGAGCAAGTGGGAGAGGTGAATGCACCCAAAGAAAACAGTGCCCAGCGCGCTCTCCGATCCTCCTTTAACTCGGCGCTTCGCCTCTCTCCTCCCTCTCTCTTTCTCTTCAGCTTCTTCTCTTTTTCGCCGTCTTTTTTCGCCTCGACGACTTCGACATTCCGCTCGCGGCCATCTGTAAACTCCCTTCTTCACTGTATTTTGTTCTTCTTTCCGCTGCGAGCACTCACTTTGCGTATATGTATACGCGTTTGTGTGTGTGTGTGTAAGCCCTTCGTGGTAAACCTGGCACTGTTTAAAAAATAAATGCGCGCATAGTATATTTTGAGTTTTGCTTTTGCCAAGGATGGAGAGGAAATGTTGGCTAGCGTTTGTTGGGAGGCGCTTTTTTCTTTTGTAGAAACTTGTGAATTTTTATTTTTTAATGCTTGTTTTTGTACTACGTGTATTTTTGAATTTTTACTTTCATTTTCGCCGTTTCGCCAAATTATTTTTGTGATGCTTTTAGAATCATAACAATTATTTTTTTACTGTAACAAATGTTATTTTATTGTCATCATAGTTGTTTTTGTTAGTACGATTGTTACTACTATTATCATAATTAAATTCTATTTTCTCAAAATTAACATTGTCCATGGGTAAGTTCAATTAAAGATTCTGTTAATACTTTATTAACAAATAGGCGAATCAATAATTTTATTATTTTACATTTTTTTATCAAACGCTTAAATTTAAAGATACATTCATATCATATTATGACTTTAAAATTTACAAAATAATTTCCATGAAAATAATTTAAAAACCAGCTATCTAATTTTAACGGTACTAACGTAATAGCAAAACGAAAATTATTAGAATAAAATTGCAAGGCACTATAATACTTAAAGACTTCCGTAACAGCAACAAAGGGCCATTCTTCGAAGATACCTCGCAGGCTCTTTTGGAAAACTACAGCTCAGCGCCTCGTCTTTCAAAGCAATTACACTCGGTGGGAGAAAAAATTTTTCTGCTCGTTCGGGAAATCAAGTTCTCCGCGAGGTTTTTCGTCTCTCGTCTTTATATAGAATTACTATACGTGTGCACTATACAAGTAAGGTTGAGAGAGTAATTTCAAGTGATTTTGGTCGAAGGCCACGAAGGAAACTCCATCTCCCCCACCGAGTAACTGCGCGTCACTCTCCATTTAAATAATTCACTTCGCTCTCTCTCTCGCCGCCACCACCAACGCCGACGTCACTGCTTCTCTTATACTCAAAGTATCTTTGCATAACAAGAGAGATTAAACTGTGAGCTTTTTTTCACATCTTTTACCCTTAGCTTCATTAATCTTGCTTTTTTGTTTATGTTTTTTAATTAGGCAAACAATCCTTGGACAAATTATTTACCGAATTTATTTTATGGAGAACATAAACTTTGAAATTTTTGTAAAATTAATTGTTGAATTCTTTAGTGATGTTCTAGTAGTTGTTATAAAATTATTCCGAAAATAATCAAATATGTTTCAAAAGATGACATTTACAGCTATGAGCATTAACAAAAATTAACATTACAATCGACATTTATTCTTCAAATTATTTTTATAAACAATTAAAGTAAAATTTATTTCTTGAATGAAATATGATATTCTATAATTATAATTTAAAACAAAAATGAAAACAACTCTCGAATTTAAAAAAAAACCCACAACTATGGAGTACGAACTCCCACTAAAACTACATTTTTTCTTTTTAACGATTTACAACAATCGGTCGCTCGAAATCAAGCCCCACCCTTCAACCATCTCTCTGTTTGAAAAACTAAACCAACCGCTTGACAATGAAACAAACAGTCTGAACTGCAGCTAAAAAAAGTAGTAGGAAAAAAACTCCCACAATAATCGCGCGTATGCAAATCGTTCCCGAGTTTAAACACACATACAGAGCCATCGAGATAATTTCGTATTCAAAGTAGCGCCGATAAATTCTCGGCGAACGCCGTCTGTGCTCCTTGTTTTCTCCTCCTCTTTCTCCCCCGCTCCAACCATCCTTGTCGTATACATCTCGTAAATTTTCAATGGAAACGCTCGATCGATGCATACACCTAAAGCTGTGTATAGTGCACGCGTTTGCACTTTTTTGCCCGCGTTTTCGGTATTTTGCGAGAAATTTCGTGCTCAAAACCTCTCGCCCGTATTTTTCCCATAATCGTATAACAACAGAACGTTTCCCGGCCATTATCCTCCTTTACTCGCTTGGCCGTACCAAATCCAACTACTGCTCATGCTCTCACACCGCCTTCTTGTTCTCATATATAGGTACCTACCGCGCTTAACTAAAATAATGGGGAAACTTGAGAGCGTAAAATGCGATTCCTAGTAGCTTTAAAAATATACTTGATTCGAGGAATAATCCTTTTAAGAGTTACACTCGTAACTCTCTCTCTTTTTCAATTCCATTCGGTCATTTTTAACTGGGTCAAACGTGTAAAAAACGAAAAATCATTGGGACGGTACGTCAATATAAAAGCATGACGGAAATAAACATTCAAATTGTTTCATTTATACGTTTTTCATTACAAAAAAAATTTGTATAAAATTTTTTAATAAATTCGAGAGAATTCATTATAAAGCAAAATATTTTTACAATTTTAATCTTTAAATATTGTGAAAAGTAATTTTAATGATACGTACGAATGTAGCAATGAAAAACGAAAAGACTTTGAAAAGTTGAAAGTCGACTTCAATAAGTGCAGGGTCAAGTTTGAGATGTGTGTAAAAAGAAATCGAGTAAAGAGAGAAAATCTTCGGAGAATCTTGAAATAACCACCGTACTTCAGAAGTAAGAAGGCAGATGTAAACATCAAACAACGATTTTTCTTTTAAACTTTACAAGTTCCAAAGTGAATTACTTCTCGATCGGAAATATTCTTTGAAATCGAGATTTCCGAAATTCCTTCGACTTTCAATCAATTGACAAGCTTCACGTAATGGATTAGTAGTATAAACTTAATATAGTGTTTATAAAATCAAACTGTTTCAATATCAAATAAAAGCAGCCAACATCCAAATAAATCAACCACGATAGTGATCCAACAACGGAGTAGGAGAAAAAAAAAAAGAAACATCCGTGCCAGCCAATCACTCCAATCTAATACCCGAAAACCAAACTTCAGAAACACCGCTCCCAACTTTCCGGCAAAAGTCATTCAAGGACTTATCCCCCCCCCTCTTCTCTGGTTGTTGTTCACCTACATCGTAGACCGAGGCAAAAACTTCTCAACCAACCACCCCACACAAGCGCGAGAAATCAATAAAAAGGGGGCACCCCTTTACGAAAAAAAAAAAAAAAAGAAAAAAAGCATAACCAGACCCACGCGCCCTCCGCACCGATTTCGGGACAACAGAGCGATTTCGGATCCGACGATTAAAACCCGATTAATTGAAAGCTCGCCGCGCAGCCTCCCACCCTGTGCACACCTTCATACCTGCGCGCAAAACCTCGACCTGCCCCTCTGTCCGTGTGAACGAACCGAAGGTTGCGCAGCGCATGCGCGGTGGAGAGACACGCCGTGCGTTCGCCCGTGCACCCACACTCGGGGAATAATGAAAATGCAAAGAAGAGCGAGGGTGTATACGGGGGGAGGAGGCGGGAGAATCGTGCGCGAGCACCAAAGAGCACACGAGGGAGGGGGAGCGGGACAGACGGACAAACGAGGCGTGCGGGGGGGGGGGGAGCACGAGTGTAATCGACGATTTATGCGCGAGCTCGCGGTGTCGCTTTGGGGGTGTACCGAGCGGGACGGGGAGAGGGGGAGGCTGGGTATGGTTTTTCCGTCGAAGGGATTTTCGGTTTTTAAAAATTTTCAAAATGTTCTCTTGTTCCGGTATGCAGCGCTGAGATGCAGTGTCGTTTCTTGATTCTGCAATATCAAATATCGACTGTACGAGTAAAAAACTCTGTCACGACTTTATTAAATGTACTTCCGGTAAAAAATCCACGGAAACGATGAAAAAAAGTGAGAAGAAGGCGAGTACGGCGCGAAAAACGGAGTGAAAAATATAGCGCGTTAGGGGCGGCGTGAGCGAGATAGGAGGGGAGAACAAAAGCCGAGATTTTTCTCCGCTCCCGAACAGCGCGGGATAAGGAAAGAGCGCGACAAACGTCGGGAAAAATGGAGAAGGCGCGTGCCGGATTACGCGGGAGGCGCCGGGAGGAAAACGGGCGGAAGATCGAGTGCGCGAAAATCGCGACGGAAAGTGACAGGAGGGGGGGGGGGGAGAAAAAAGCGCGATCGAAAATCCGGGGGATCGCGGACGGGAGTGCGACGATGAGGGACTCGGAGGGACGGACGAGCGAGCGTACAGAAGAGTCTGGTGCCGGTGATTAATTATCGCGCGCCTTTTCGAGTGAGCTTGTTTTAATTAGCGAGGGGCTTCTTCGCGCGGCTAAGTCGTCGGCGCGCGGGGGACGAGGAAGTTGGGTATGACCAAGTATACACCTACTTTTGCGCGCGCGCAAGGGGCATGACTCGCTATTGATTGCAGCGGCGGAGTTGGGGGAAGAAAAGTGCTTCTGACTTTGGGAAGAGTGAGGGGGGTTTTGTTCCGAGCTTGGTCTGTTTATTTTTTGATTGATAAAGTACAATGCAGCATTATACCGAGAACGAGAACAAAATTTAGAGGAGAACAATTGTTTGAGCATAGAAGAATAAACTATTCGAATATTTTTTCTAATGCACGAAAAGAAATTCTTTTCTCTGAAAATGTGTTGTACTACTTTTTGCTCGTAAAAAAAATTGTAAATTACTATATTAAGAGTAATAACAGATAGAACAAATTTTCAGCAAAAAGTTGCCTCGGAGTTTCGCAAAAGAATGTCCATTCTGCAGCATTTGAACATCCATAAAATAATCGTGTCCGAGTCCGGGCACTGCTAATACTGATGAACTATTTTCAGCATTGTTATTAAAAAAAAAAAATATTAAAAAATACGGAGTTATTAACAACCGAGTAGCAGAAAAAAAAAACATCATCGACATGGATAATTGAAGCCTCGCCAATTTGCGTTTCAAGCTGTGCCAGCGACGCATCTCATTCCGCAATTTCCCTCTTCTACTCCTTCTTCTTCTCTCCCTCTCTCTTTGCCAATTTGGGCGCGGAGGCGAAATAAGTGTCGTCGCTGGGGAAGGAAGCGCGAAGGAACGGGGAACGAAAGGTATAACGAAGAGGAAAAAAAAAAGTAGTAGCGGAAGAGGGATCCGAGGAGATTGAGTTTTACATATTTAGCTCTGTCTTTGTACCTGTGTAATGATCACACAAAAACTTGGTGAGAGCTTCCATTAGAACTTTACACGTATTTTTGTACATACTTATCGGTATCAATGATTTTTATAGTCAGGTTTTTGTTACCAAAAAATTTAATATTAGAATTTTAGCTCTCTTCGAAAGACGCTGTTCAATTTTCCTAATGATTAATTATTTATTTTTTTAATTAGCAAAAGGCACCGACTATTTCATGCACTCCAAAAGTTTCGAAGCAGCCCATCGCGCGTCTTGTCCCTCCTACGTGCACCAAAAGACCTTTTTCATCAAAAATTCCCCACCATGTGGAGTAAAAGTCTTTTTATCGCTCGGTAGGAATTTCGCCCTCGCCTAGTCTTTTTAAAATCCACACTTATCTAAATTAGTCGTTATTAAAAGCTACCTACGCTAGGGTAAGAAACCATACCACGGTCACTAAAAACCCCTCTGATTGAAAAAAAAATTATACCTAAGTATGCGTTTTAAAATCAGCATTACTAGGTCTATTTTTGATAAAAAGAGGTTCCTCACCCGTACGCGATTTCATGCGTTACTGCCTAATCCTCAGATGGCGAGTGAAAGAAAGATTCTCCAAAAGTCCATCTCCGCAGCGTCGCCAATTAAGTTTAATTTCCCGGGATCTCAAAACAACAACCCGACATCTTGAACGAGAAAAAGGCCGGTGAGGTGTGAGGGGGGGGGGGGGCTGAAGCCAAAGATCCCTCGATTAGGGACACGAAAATGGAAAGCAGCAAGCTGCAACGACGAGGGCGAGACTGCGGAGAGCAAGAGATGTAGGGTTGGGAGGGGGGGGGGGGGGGGG
>JAPYYV010025273.1:0-12125 GCA_030522625.1 Copidosoma aretas
GTTGTCATCATTTTTTTCCTCTGGACTATTTTCCTGGTGCACCGCTGGCGCTATCTACAGAAAAAGAGAT
Organism: Copidosoma aretas; assembly: GCA_030522625.1. Lineage (NCBI taxonomy): Eukaryota > Metazoa > Arthropoda > Insecta > Hymenoptera > Encyrtidae > Copidosoma > Copidosoma aretas. Next base: position 71 of record JAPYYV010025273.1, read on the forward strand.
GGGTAATGTGATGAAGCCTGCAGTCTATTCGTTTTGTGATTGACTGTACTTTGTCAAGCATGGATAGATTTGAAAAAATAGTTTTAATAAAATAAGCACAGGCCGGGAATCAAACCGCGGTCTCCCACGTGCCGACCCGCGACCTAGCCGACTGAGCCACGGCGCGCTCTCATATATATATGTACATGCATTATCTTTTTCAAACAAAGTATATCTATGGATGCATTCATTCTCCAACTGACTCAAAGAATGATAGTGAACAAAGTTTTCAAATAATTCAAACAATCGTAAGTTTACCATATTATAAGAAAAGCAAGTTGTGATAAATTACAATTAATGATTTACTTACAGTAGATTCTGGATCGGCATGTTCGATTGTAGTAGACGTAGTCGACTAATTATTCATGAAGAAAAAATTGGTCAATTTATGTATCTTGGATAAAAATATCTCATCCCTTTGTTGCTTTTTTTTTTCTCTTTAGCTTTATCAAATCCAGATTTTTACGTCCGTTTTCCTTCATGTCGGTCACTCGATCTGTCGCTCATTTTTGTTGAACTATTATATTAGTAATTAGGCAAAAGATCTGGTCTTCTTATTTAAAAGCTCCTACGCGTATAAAAATATGTATGCGAATAAAATAAAATTAATAGATAAGTTCAAAAAATATTGAATTTGACTACAGCGACTTACACAAGGCTAACTCGATCTGCCTTACACTTTAATTTGTTTATTTGTACACGATGAAAATGTTATCTCACATCGCAAGTCATACAACTACTATACATACTAGTACCGAAAGATTTAAAAACTCAATTAAAATTTAACACCGAACGAAAATCCTTTGTCTTTCAACCAATACTTGATACTAAAGAAAACATGTTCGCACTGCAGAGATTCACTTTTAGTGCCATATATCACACGTATACAGCTGACTTAATCGGTCTTTTATCTGAGGCCGGTAAAGTAGTTAATCTGCCTTAAAAATGATCGTGAATTTAAAATTGACTGTAATAGCTATTAACATTTTCCATTTCCTATCTAATTTGAGTTATCGTTTCAATTCGTTATTTGGTAAAAAACAATGAGTCATACGATCCAAAGATCATGGAAAATGATTTCTTTGTATCGATAAGGATAGAGCTTTTCTTGAGTTTAAGTTCAAAATTATAAGAAAAGCTCTGTTTTGTATAACTTCTACTGTATATTACTACTTAAATCAAATAAAAAAAAACTTTTTTCATTGCAGGTGGGGGCCTTTTGTTGGTGGGAGCCTATAGGCCAGTGCCTAGTAGGCCTAGTCCATAATCCAGCCCTGACTACTACTGCTACTAGCACTATTACTGCCACTACTGCTGCTACTAATGCTACAGCTACTACTACTTTTGCTACTACTACTGCTACTACCACTACTACTACTACTTCTGCTGCTGAGTCTACTGCTACTAATGCTTCTTCTCCCGCTACTGCTACTACTACTACTACTACTACTACTACTACTGCTTCTGCTACTGCTACTGCTACTGCGACTGCTTGAACTATTACTGCTTTTGCGACTACTGCTACAACTACTGCTACTGCTAGTACTGCTACTGCTACTGCAACAACTACTACTGACTCTACTGCGACTGTCACTGCTACTGCTTTTACCACTGCTACTACTGTTACTGATTCTGCCACTATTACTTCTACTAATACTGCTACTACTGCTTTAACTACTGCTACTACTACTACTACTACTACTACTACTGCTAATTATTCCACCACTACTGCCACTATTTTTACGTGCCCGCAATAGTTGTCCGCCATAGTATCAATAAACTATTTTATCTGGCTTTAAAACTGTAAATAAATAGGTTCTTATGTAAACAATATTCGTTTTTTAGTATTATCGTTGTATATTAGCTTTAAAAAGTTGACGGCACAAGCGGTATAGTTTGAAATAGAGTCTAATTTGTAATTCAACAGAAAAAAAATTTTCATGAAAATAGTAGGTTTTTTGAGATTTTGAAATGTCTAAATTTTTGGCTTGTTTTGTATATAACTGTATGCATATGGAAGGTAACATACTTATTTTAAAAATTCAAAAAGTAGACAAAATTACCTTTGATAAAAAAAAATGTCTCATTATTTGCATTTTTGACTGAGTAACGTAGGTTTTAGTAAAATATTATTTTTCCGAGTTTTCAAAATATCGCCTAAACGTAAACTTTAGATCGTCTTGTAGGGTCGCAAACAAAATTTTCACAATACGCTGAAATAGGTGTCACTTGTTTTTGTCCGAAAAATTGAAAAAATGCGGTCCCAGCTCGATTCGTTGTAAACTCTATAGGTCGCTGCATGATTCCGTGTGAATCCTACCATAATTCAATACAAACAGACACATGAAATGATAATTACAATTCTAGTGCTGTATATGACTGTTATGCCCGAGGTTTAGCCTCCATAATTTCTACAACGTCAAGTTGTCTCCTGATGTACATTGTTTTGTTCTCATTAATGGAGTAGTCAGTCGATACTTGTTAGTAAAGTTAGTAAAGTGAGCATGTCTTATGCTTTATACGTTACCAACAGCCGCTTCGATGAAAGTATCTTCGGCTTGAATATCATAAGTTCATGAGCAAAAAATACTTTATTTTACGTTCTCACTATTACATCCAACTTGTATCTAACAATTTTATATATCTCCCTTATTATACAGCCAATGACAATTTTTTTTTTTTCTTATTTAGTATTTTTAATTGAGTTTAATAACCAAGTTTATTTGGATCAGAGATGTGAGCTACTATAAAATTATCGAAATCATCGATTACATGCATTATTATATTTTTTTGCTTTAAGGATGGTTGGGAGTTGCATGAAAATACAGAGATCACTACATAACTTTGTGAATTTGTTTTTTAAAGTCTCCGGATCACCATGAATTTTTTCAGTATTATTTATTGGTCATTTTTTGAAATAAATTAATGTCCAAGTTGAGCTCTCTAACATACGCTCTTATGGGACTTAACCTCAAATCAACCTATGACATAGACAAAAAACTTTTATAAATGCAACGATATGAACAAAATACATATCTGTTCATAAATTGTTATTTTTACAATCGGTGAGTAAAACTTTGAGCCACGCTATGGCGCATTTCAAAGTAAATCAATGTAAAGCGTAAACGAAATATCGATTTCATAGGCTGCGAGAGGAGGTACGCGGTAAGGGGGGTAGTGCTGCGCGGGGCCGGGGACGCCCCTTTCCTCACCCCTCAGTAATGAAACTCCCAATCATCCTTAACTTTGTCTACTTTAAACTTATCCTCGTCAAACTGTTGTCTCCGCAGTACTAAATCGTTAATCATATACATAAAACTTAAAATTTACAACTAATAATTACAGCAATGCATAACAAAATTAGTACCTTATTTTCATATCAATTTACGATCCCGCACGGTCACACAGTCTCGATTCATAACTTTAATGTTAATATTTTATTTGAGAAATTAATTTATTGATAGTGAATTTAGATATTTCTTTGCTAATTCTTCGACTAAGTGCGTGATTACTTATTGGCTTAATATCTTGTGCATTTTACATTTATTTTTCATCTCAACTACTAATATTTGGCCAATCGTAATTCACCTTTTATTTTCTTACTTGTCTATCATATACTTTCCTGTCAAACTGTTCTTTATTTTTTTAAATTAGTATCTGCGGTCTAGAATTTTATAAATAGGGTTCTTGCGTAAATTTTTTTTTTAAATTAATTGGGTACATCAGGTAGGATATCAAAAAATATTTGACACGTATCTTTTCTTTTCTTATATAAATAAAAACTGATAAAGATATACTGTATGAAAGTGTCGCGTGACATCATACCTGTAGTCGATTATGCATTGGATTTTATACAGGTATGACGTCATATAGCCCCCTTTCCTGAACTTTAATACGCTCTATCATTGGAAATTTTCCTTTATATCAAGAAAGAAAAAATACATGTCAAATATTTTTTGACAAACTACCTGACGGACCAAATGGAATTTTTCATGCAAGGACCCTATTCTAGTCTATCTTTCATGCTGTTTGTAATGTAAATACAATTTTTTAACTATTCCATCTTGCTTTATTGACACGCAACTATTCTTAAGTCTAATATCTTTTTGTCAAGTACTTGATGTTTAAGCTTCGATTGTTTCTGCTGAAGGTCATTCCATCTTTTATTTACTGTATATTGTGAGCAAGATATATTTCTTGGTGAACAACAATCAGAGAATACAGTGCTATTGAATTTGACTGTGTGTCTCGGCGAACAACAACCAAAGAACACACAGCGCATTTTTACTTTACTACACTCTAAACCAAAGGACTAAATTCTGGCGCTGGAAAGATTAAATTTTCGAGCTCTAATGGATAAAACTCGATATTTATACTTTCTAAGAGAATAACGTTACAATTCCATACTTTTAAAAGAACGAATCATAAATTTTATACTTTTCAAAAGACTAAACTTGTGAGTTTATTCTTTTCAAAAGATGAAATCATGTTATTTCATCGTTCTTAAGTATAAATCCTACAATTTAGTCTTTTTAAAAGACGAAATTTTAATTTTCGTCTTTTGTAAAGTATAAAATGAGCAATTTATTATTTTAAAAAGATAAAATCATACTTTTTTTTCTTTCTCAAGTATAAATCCTACAATTTAGTCTTTTTAAGAGACGAAATTTTAATTTTCGTCTTTTGTAAAGTATAAAATGAGAAATTTATTCTTTTGAAAAGATAAAATCATGCTATTTCACCTTTCAAAAGTATAAATGCTGCAATTTAGTCATTTGTAAGTATAAATTGCTAGATTTATACTTTCTAGCGCCGGAATTTAGTCTTTTGCTTTAGAGTGTACTCTTTTCTGTAAAACTGCTTTTAAGTTTAGGACTCGTCAGTGTTTAGGTCAGGTCCTGTAAAGGCTGAACCCTGGTTGATTAGCTCTTTCTTCTTAGAAACCTTATATTTTCTCAATTATTCTGATTTATTTATTTCTTCCTTTGCAGCTGTTACCCCTCTACTAATTCTTGGTTCCTGAGATAAAACCGCAAATCAAAATAAAATTTGTATGCATTTTATTAGCAGTTTGCTATTCTCGGCGTACAACAACCCGAGAATGCAGTGCTTATAGATTGGACTATCTGTCCCGGCAAACAATAATGAGAGACTGCGGACTATCTTTTTTTAAGATAGCTACTATTCTTGGCCACCTACAACCATAGGAAGCAGTACCTTGACTCAAATAGTACTTTCGGTCGAGCAACAACCACGAAAGCGGTAGCAAGTTTTATTTACTTTTTCACCTTTCGACCTACATAAAAAAATGATTATTTCAGTTAAACTGCATCCTATTCATATTTTGATGATCTAACGATTTTTATGTAACAAATTTTTCCTTTCTCATAGCCTAAAATAGAACTCGTCTGAATGCCGTTCTAAAATTTCCAGCGTCTCAACTTGCGTTAGCAAGAAGAGCTTTATCATTCGTTGCTTTACTAAACATTATAATAAGAATCATAACTGGCTCACAGCAACCAACAAGCATTATTTAATTTGTACTTGCATTTATTTAAATACACTGTATGCTATTTCTATCAGGGTATATTCTAACGGGTAGTTCTACCGAAAAGGGCAGTTCTAAATCAATTGTTAATCGCATACTGTATATCTATACATGTATGTATATAGATATGTAAAATTTTCTTAGAATATACCCTGATTTCTATAATAACTCTTTATACAATAACTGTGAGGTACATAATTCAATATCCAGCTTGAATGTAAAGCATAAAAAGAGAGAAAGAGAGAGAACATACACGCAAGGAAAAATCCCTGCTGACATGTATCAAATATTCCAACATTCTTACACGCTGTTCGTGCGCATGACATATCTCTCAATGTTCAAGCATATCTAGTTGTGCAGCCATGGCAAACGTAAATTCTGAGAAGCGTTGTAGCTTCTTGTATCTGTACGCACATGTATTATGAGTGTTGTACCGTTCCAAATTTATTTACCTCAATCTTTATTCTTGTTTCTCAGTACTCATACATGTTCATGCACACGTCAACGCATAGTGCGCTGTGTGGAATTAGAATTTTAAACGACACTGTTTACATCTTTTTATGTCGGGCAATAATTTGTTAATCTAGCAATGATTGATTTAGCTTATATGTATGAAGCTGCCTTAAGTAGCATGTAGCGCAACGCAAAATTTAGTATCATATTTTTCCAAAAAACCCGAAAAAGACAAGGAGAATGAGCCATGGCGAGACAACTTACAGCTCTTTCAGTATACCTGCCCAAGCTTGCCCTCGATGCAGTGTTCGGTGATCCACAAAAGGAAATTTTTAGTCATTAAAACAAGCAATATTTAATCTGCAATAAAATTATTATGTTTCTGGTATAAAAATGAGATTTATTCATAAATTTTCACCTATTATATAACTGAGTTCTATTTATTAAAAATATGATCATAGAATAGATTCTATCATGAAACCATGCAGTCCTAAATAAAAAAGATATTAATTAAAATGACTTATGAACAACAGCTCAAAATAACTTATTTGATACACAAGACAATTTTTATTCACGATTAGATAAGAGGGACTGCAAAGAGGCCGGTAACAAAATTACACAATGTTACGGCACATCTAGCTTTCCAACTTATGCACGAACGAGAACAAAATAGAGGGAGAGAGAGAGAGCGATAGTGAGAGACAGAGAGTAGCTGGTCACGCATGAAGGCCAACGTCGCAGCGAGTCTGAATGCTTAGCTTATGCAGGCACGCGACGCATCCCTCGCAGTGCGACTGAACATGCTAATTTTCGCCACAGTGCAGATCACGGTCAGTGCAAGTTTCGGTATGCCATACTGGCCTTTAATTTTCCAATCAATATCACGAGCATATTTATTCTAGCTAACAACATACACATTCAAGCTATTGCTTGCGGTAAAATAATTTTAAACATGCACTCCGTTAACTGAGTCGAGAGAAACAAAATTCCAACGCTAACTACACTGTATTGCCTTAACCGTACCGCGAACCAGCACCACAACGAGAACTATCGAAGGGATCCACCCCGTGTCCTCGTCCTTTAAAGTGGCTTGTCGAACGTCATCTTTTTCGCCACGCTTACCTGTCACACTGCACCCATGCTCCTTCCGCTGTCCAGCTAATCCTGACGTAGACATGCCATCCCGATTGTCATTCAATCTTCTTCTAGCAAAACACAATTTTCAATAAAACCTATTTGCCAATACACACTTCTTCCTAGCTGAATTTCCCTAAATTTTTTAGCCGCAAAATCACCAACAAAAACTTTTTCAGCCTTACGATCTAACTTTCACCGAGGCACCGAACACTGCTTCTAGAAGCACGCCCCAACTCCACGGCATCCAGCACACATCCACGTGGCGCAGTGGAAGCGTGCTGGGCCCATAACCTACTAAGGTGTAAATTTATTCTAAAGGTGATGCCGTGTAACACGAGCGTGCTTCAGGCAAAAAAAATGTATACACTTTGTAATATATTAAATACAATAATACATAATCACTTTATTATTTACTCTCAGTTACTTATAATACTGAGCTTGTTTATCTAGCTGAATCTTTCAAGCTGTGCAATCTAACATTTGCTGAATATAATACATCACAATTACTTCCATACAATTAACAACGAGAACCAATAGTAAGCCTAAATGTTTATCGTATGTAACTAATTACGCAAGGACTGTTTGCTCAAAAAAGCATGACTGCGCAGGCAGGCAGACAAAGAAGAAGTGAAAAAGGGTAAGCGAGAGGCACTGCGCCGCTGCGCGGCTCTTTCTTCTCGCTTGCACAGATTCGGTAGTTGCGGCAGATGCTCCTGCCACGAAGTACTTGCACAGCAGGCGAACCAAGCCGTTATCAGCAAGATAAGTTGCGCATTTTTTCCTGCTTATGTGAACAGTGCAAATTTTCTATTACACAAAGTCTATTTCGCAGCTTTATTATGCTTATAGGGAAAGCAACACTCAGACTCAAGAGACAATTAGACGTCCACTGAAGTCCAAATTTATTTAGTCGTTAAAATCCACTTTTTACTAGTTGAAAAATATGGTTCATAAAATTGGATTCTTCTATGATATAAATCTGGGAATACATTACTTACGAATGGATAAGATAAAATTAGAGAAGCATTATAAAAAATTAAAAATCTTAGAACAGATGAATAAAATGAGATAAAAAAACTCGCAAGACCAATTTTTTTTCAAGTGCAATGACAATATAAGAACAAAAAAGTTTTAAATCGTATAAGTTGAGGATATCCTGAATTCGAACTAATTATTTACGTATACACATACACGTACATCTATTCTTGTTTTTTTCAGTCTGAATCCGTAATTTTATAGCAACTTTGATAACCATGCAGATGTTTTCACGAAAAATATTCTTTGATATCTATAGAAAGGTAATAATTGACTTTAGTAGTGTAAATAAGGCAAATGTATAGTGCAATCCTCTTTTTATTGATAAAAGAAGAGTTAGTATGTGCTTGGATACCCAAGTATGAAGTTATACTGTTTTGGCAGACAATATATGAATGCAGATATATCATTTATCAAACGATAGTTTTACTATTCCACTTCGATGTATCCAAGGGGGTGTAATTATCTTTCGAATAAGGATATTCGGTGATTGGCTGTGGTTTCAATAAATATTTAAATATTTAACAAATAAGAAATTATAAAAAGGGGGAAAGTACAGAGTATAGCCATGGCATGACAGTATAAGACTTCCCGCTTTCATTAAATGTTTCGATTATTTTAAAACAACTTCCTTCACTAATAATATCTCTAATTTTTCGCTCGCACCTGTCACACACGCTCACACACTCATTCTCACTCGCGTAGGTAACATTCACAATTATATCCAAAAAAAGGCTTCAAAAATAAAAAAAAGACCAGTTTTGATGATAAATGTATACTAATTTATATAAAATGGATAAATAACATATTTTCAATCAAATATGTTGGAAATATAATGATATTGTATTCATAATGAACATCTTGTAGCAGCGCTTTATCTTGAATGGGGTAGTATTAACTACCAGTGAATAAAGCTTAACTTAAAAAATCACCTTATTTACGCATAAAAATAAATGAAATGCGTCACGTGTGACACACCGCAGAAGCAAAAATTCTCATAGTCGTTAGATATGTACATATGTATTGAGGGATAGCAACAGATCATTTGTGTAAATGTCATGACAAACAAAAAAATTATTTAAGAGATGCAATAAATGTATTCTATTACAAAAGCATCTTAAAAACGTAACGATAGTTTTCTTCAAGTTATGTTGTTTAAAACGATTCAACAAAACAATTTATAATAATGTATGCGTGTCTGCATAAAATTATAAAAATTTCTATTGTCGACCTATGTTGCTTACCCGCCCATATACAGGTTTTTTTTTCTTTTTTATAAAAGTGACTGGAGACATTTACCGAAATTAGGAAAATTGAGGTAATGTCGTAATGTCGACTGAAAACTTTCCATTCGTCCATCTTTATGTTTATTTACTGTTTAGAAAATCTGTTAGAATAGTTTTTTTTGTCTACCATGCTTTCCAGTCGATATATAGCGTGTCTTCTGTTTACTAAAAATCATGGTGTTCTAAAATTATTTCAGAATAATTTGTACGTGTCTATAATATTTTTAACATGCTGAAATATTATTTGACGTATGCCACCAGATATTTATAAAGATATGCACATAATAAGGAAGATTAAGGTTATGTCGTAATATTATGTAATTTGGATATTTTGAGGTTTTCCGTGCACAAAACCGAAAATAATTATTTCTGCATAGTTGTCATGATTTCCTGAACATGCAATAATTTCTTCCAAAATTTTTTCATCACACCTCCACATAGATACATTCGATACACTGAAAGTAGAGGTTATGTTTTAATATAAATCAAAACCTCTTCATTTGTGCTCCGCAATAATTTTTTATTCTTTTAGAAAACTTATTAAAAGATTTAATTTTGGTTTACCGCGGTCTTCCTGTTCAAGATAACGCGTATTTTTAAATAGTTGAAGGTTATGTCATAGCAACTAGTTAAATAAATATAAGGCAGCTGCATCGATCTTCTGGGCGTGAAAAATTTGTTTGGTAAATGTTTACCCAATTTTAATAAAAATAATTACTAGCCTTTTTATGTGGGTATTATATACATACACTTGCGCACACACTCACATACATTTACACACACATACATACTTATATACAAATACGTACGCACATAGACGAGACACGTGGTCAACATAGTACACTGTTCATTGACTTTATGTAACTAGGCGGAATCCTAAGGCGAACGGTGAGACTCAAGCGGTCACCGATTCACTTATGTTGCTTAACTCCGAAATGACAGTATATATAAGTATGTGCGCACGTATGTACGTACGCTATTGCCGTTTCGGTCCCCAAACAAGGCACAATTGAAGAAGTTCTTAGTTCAAAAATTTTGAAAGGATAAGACGCAACAAACATCAACTAATGTATCGAAAGAACCACGTATGAATAAACCACCAATGAAAAAAAGGGTGCGGCTCTTTCTGCCTCTCTCTTCCCTGTTCCATGCCTGTACATACGGTAAAATAATGTGAAACTTTGCTTTCGAAGTTTTAAAAACAACTATTTGTTAACATGAATATTATATTAATGTACGTAATAAATTAAATATTTAAAAACAATTAAAAAATAAACGGTGTATGTAAATTTAAACTAAAAATAAGGTATGAACCACAATAAAAAAGAAAGTAAGAGAAGCCACCTTTAAGAAGTAACTCATGGCTTCGTGGATTCGGTGATTGGCTCATAAGCAGAAAGTCGCGAGTTAAAGTCCCGTGGAAATTTTCTTTTTAATTTTTATAGAATTTAATTAAGATAACTAATTAACTTCCGTTACATAGCTGTTGTAGGTCAAAATTTTGAAGTTGTCGATTTACTGCCCGTCATGACGCACCTATAGAAGTATAACTTTAAATATTTTTTCGGCCAATATTCCGCTACTCATAGACAACCTCTTCAGGACCACATTATACGATGACAGTTGGGCGTTAGGTAGACAAGTTGCAATATCTAACATTTACACACATATTTACAAGAGTTGGAGAACTTAAGCTAATTGTTCTTATGCAAACGATTACGAGCAAATATATACGATCCCTGAGATAAACAAGGTAACTTTTGCCTTTTTTTCATTACTAAAGGTATATTCACAGTAGCGAACATCCTAGGCAACTATCACTTATTCTAGAAATAACTAGAGTGAAGCCAAAGTATGATTGACTAAAAGTTCTAGCAGCTGTATTCGACAGTGCAGGTCGAGTAAAATACATACAAGCCCATCAATTTAAGGGAGTTCTATCGGCAACAGAAATAACAATGAAAGCGAGACGAAAATTTATTTACGTGTAAACTGAACCTCGAAAAGAACACTGTTAAAATTTGGGTGCATAAGGATTCCTCGAAGCCGAAAAATTAATATTCTACTGTAACGTATTTTAACATGCGACCTTATGAGAAACAGCACTTTTTGAGCCTTGTAACTCGTATATCTCGCTTGTTAACAATTAAATTGCAACCAAACTTTTTTAAGAGACAAAAGTATATCCACTTATTCAAAATAACTTTTAAAAATGCTAGGAGGATCCCTATGAGATTGAAATAAATTAATAGGCTAACTAAAAACTACCAAAGATAATGTTTGCACGTAAGCAGGAGAACGACAGACGACACGTCCAACAGTCGTATGCACAGTATATGTACAGCACGTACTGTAGCGAGGGATATTACTCCCCTAAGATCTTAAGTTCTACCAGTTGTATTAGATGATGCAGGTCAAGTAAAACACACACGGGACCATGAATTTAAGTTATTCAATTCAGGGCCGGCGGAACCCGTGGTGGGGGTGCAGGGTACCCATCACCCGAATTTTTCTTGGGTGGGGAATCCACCACCCGAAATATTTAAGTAATTTTTAC
>JAPYYV010025281.1:0-12680 GCA_030522625.1 Copidosoma aretas
GAAAAAATAAAGAAAGTCACATAAAGTCCGTGTATGATAAACGGGCAATCTGAGGCTTCTGTACTTTTGTCCACGGTATACGATTTTACATGCCACCACGTCCAGGAAGCGGTTGCTTTTGGCTGCATGGCAGGCGCACGCAAATAGTAGTTTTTCTAACTTCGTAAATTCAGGGGTGTCAAGTTTGAGATCCTGTAGGGATGGAGTTTTTTTTTTTTTTTTTTTTTTTTTTTGTTTTTTTTAATGTTTTTCTTTTTTGTTTTTAAATGTTTTTTGGTTTTTTTATGGGTCGAGAAAAAAAAAATGATGTTCCATAGGGGCATAAAATGTGGCTGGGTATATATTATGTAGAGCTCACCGGTTAATAAACTGTTCAGGCATAACATGATTATTTTTTGACCGGCCTTTCATGAGAAAATTATTAAGTCTGTTACTTTTTCATGGAAAAAGATTTTTTCCTACCTCGGGCATTTTTCGGGATCTTTGAACGTTTACTGCGCCCTCGGTAGGAAAATTAGGATCCGCCACATAAGCGCCATCCAACCAGGGCTACCCTACAGTCCCTCGGGCCGCAAAATAGCCCCGGCGGTGATGGCGCTTACGTGACGAAAACTAGCGTTTCTTATTCCCTGTGTTTGATGAAAAGAAAGCGTTCATTAACAAAGTGAAGGCGGGTAAGGCAGGTCCAGGTGTAGAATTCAGTATCGCTTTTTACTCAGGTATGAAAATTCCATATCCACTGATACCTAAGTTGACACTCCTGGGCTTGTAAAATATGGTGATAAGTTTATTTGCTTGAAAATTCACTTGTCCATGCTTCACATATTGAAATAGTATATTACGTACCTATTAGGACGGAAAGTAAACTATAGTCATCGCTTGTGTGGAAAATTACCTTAATTAACGTTAAAGACATACGAGCGGTGGAAATTTTAACTTCCTTCCTTAACTTTCAAATGGCACAAAAAAAATGGATAGCAAAACATACTCCAGTAAATTACACAAGTGGAAGGGAGAGGAAGTCGAGAATAACGATGGTGCTCTTTGATTTTGCAGCAATACCATGAGTATTTTTTCATCGACGTTACAGTTAACTAAAATGCAAAACAGCGACAGCTAATATTTCTTAAGATCAATGTTGAATACATATTTTAGCCGTGTATGAAAATCAATTCATCGATACTAATGAGAAAAAGAACATACCCATTTACATCTGATTGAAAGATATGATCCAATATGAATGAAAAGATGACTATTATTTACCATTTTTAAAAATATATTATTTGAAAATTAAATATTTGTTTGCAACAAAGGTGAAACCCTTTTTTTTCCTGCTTTTATCGGTAGTAAAGTTAAAAAAAAACATTATAATCAATGCCAATTTTCATTTATACTGCTGTCAAGTGGAGGTTTATCGAGCCTCCAGTAGCCTTAAGTGATTGATCACCTTTAATATCGTGTAATGTCCTGGTGAATGAAAAGATGATATGATTTTCTTGCAGGACCGGACTTTCATGCCCACAACTGTATGAATGAGACACCATTACTTTTAGCTAGATACCTACCAAGTACACCTTTACGGAACTTTATTCTATCAAAAGTCACAGGAATTGATGCGACGATCCCTGTAGAAAGTTCTGTTCCAAAGCAAATGCTTTGTCCAGCTACTTGCCACTATCAGTGTAAATTTGAGTGGGACCAACTCTACTTGGCGATTGAAGTAGGTAACGAGCAAATTGTCGATCACCTGTTAGATATGGATTTTGTGGTACGCGGAAGAAAAAGCTATTATCGAGGCATCAACGGAGCACTGTGTGTAGCTACTCTGAATGCTAAATACGAAATCGCCAAAATGCTATTGGAAGCTGGCTTTAAAACTCACAGGTTTGTTATTATGCATATTGCAAAATCTTACGATGTTCACGGAAAATTATTTTAATTGATCGGCCAATTTTATTTATCGCCAGATACTGTCGCATACCTGGATTCTCAAACGAATATCGCAAAGAGGATTTAAATATCGTGTGCTTATTCTGGGAGTACCAAGACAACATAACTGTTAGCTTAGAAATAATGCATTTCTGCTTTCTTGTTATTGACGACTTAGCCAACATGAATCTTGCGTACCTCTTGATTTTTTACTATACTATTTCCTTGCGATTAAACAAACTGCATCAATATTTATTACCGGCAAAGGGACTGTTTAAGTTACACAAAAGATTATCAAAAATTCTTTCTGCATGTGAAAAGAATCTAGATGAACTGAAGGGCGTCAAAGTAGGCGAAACATCAATCTATGACATAATCACTGTGCCGCTGGATTCACTAGTCCTATTATTAAATAATAAGGAATTTCTTGTCGCTTGCACAAAATTGTCCTCGTCACTTGAAAACAAAAAACATCCGAAATGCTACGATCACGTGGTAAAAACTCGCATTGATCTTGCGATAGAGATGAACAAAATTTTAAATGATGCAGCGTATTGGTTTTCCGAAGTTTTTAAAGATGTTTTAATGACAACTAATTTTGGTAGTCTGCCAACTGATATTTTGTGGAATATTTTTGGTTATTTAAATCTAAGGGAACTAAAAAAAATTGTTAACGGTCTAAGATAATAGCGATAAACAGCACGATGACTATTATAGATGTAATTCTTTTCGGATAATATTAGGTGTAAGTTAAGGGACCAGTTTCATAAAAAAATGTTGTTTGAAACACTCTTGTATTTTATTGGTGGACATGCGCCACATTTTGTAAAAAAAACTAAAACTACTATTTTAATTGAAAAATACTTTTTTTGCGTCATTTATTCCAACATGTAATCTTGTCTTGTTTTCTTCGATGGTTAAAAAACAGTGTCCTATAGGATACTTAGCATATTTCTGATCAGCATATGAAGACAATGACTATTGAACGAATCATCTAAAAATTCCTCCGGTTGATTATATTCGGTTATTTTCGCACATTCACAAATCACGCAAAGTGCGTACACGCCGGCTCCTGCAACATATTAGTATACTATACAGATATGCCCCGTTAAAATCCTACACGCATTACGCGGCAATAATTGCGCGACTGCAATTATACGGTTCGCCATCAGGTATTTTTTCAGTCGCGCCTCAGCTCGTGAATGTATAGTACCTACATGACCATCCAAGCATGCTCGGGATCGCCCGAGCGTGCAGCTGTGATTTCAAGGCATAACGGATAACAACAGTCAATTTAATTAAAATTTCGGTGCGCAACGGTTTGTCGGGGATCTCGGGGGTGGTGGTTATAGTTTCCGTTCGAATGACACACTAACCGAGTATTTTGGCGAAAAGCCCCTCTCGCACTGGGCCACTGGGCACTGACATAGCGTTACATATCATGCATAATTACGTGTTTGCAACGCGCTTTTCTGTTTTAGGTTTTAGATCGTCGAGTTCCCACGTCACATGCTTATAAAGTTACGTTCCATGTTACCATTTTAATGATCGAAATTTGCACATGGATCGTTAATCTCGAGTGGTAAGAAGTTTAGCTTGATATTTTTTTTTATTGAATCATTTTTCCTGCGTATTCTGAGTAGCTGGTGTATGGTAAATATTTTAGATGCACAAATTCAAAGTAAAAATCAGTCAGCACAATTTTTATTACATTAAAATTAAAACTATCGATTATTGTTGAGTTTTTCCCGTAAAATTTTTAGCTGCGTATAAATGATATGATTTACACCGAACTGTCTTTCCGAACGGTGACTTTTAATCATAAAAATCGAAAACAGCAGTTACATGATTAATCGCGTATTTGAACACGTCATGATTTGATCAGGAGAATGACACATTGCGTGCTAATTTCGAAGAAAACAATTTCTAAAAATAACCAAACGAATGGATGAATACAAACACTCGATTGATGTCTGTACTGTACGCAGCAAAGAACAGTGTAATCGAGTAATTGGTTTGACCGACTGCCAGAGGCCAGAGGCTCTCTTCGCGTCACCGGAAGTAAGAAAACAATGCCGGCCGATATCTAGGTAAGTACATGAACGATCATGCAAACGGTCGACCAGATACAATGGGCAGATGCAAAAATACAAACATCATGACTAAAACTTTAATTTGCCACGAAGCAGTCATTTGTTACAGCTGGGGAAAAAAGACTGATTGCATGATAATTCTATTATGTTGTCTCTTTGTTTTACAATACTATTGTGGTATCGTGAAAAATAAAGAACTGTTTGGAGTTGATCAGTTCGATTAGCGCTACCAGCTTGACGAGCTCGTCATACACGAACACTCGATCCTCCGAATTGGACATTTCAAATAGCTTGATCCGAATAAATCTTGTTGAACCAATGTCCATATGAACGGCTTGCGCAATTCCACGCAGTGATTATGACAATGTAGTCAGCGAACTTTTTTTTCAGGATTAAATAGAAAATGTAAAATCTACCCACCGAATAAAAATAAATAAAATGCTATTGATCAATCAAAATAGCTGGCTTATGTGAGGAGGTATGAGTTCCATAACTTATACCTCACTTTGAGAATCCGTTTCAACTGATGTATAAGTTTTTAATTATGCAATCCTCTTCAATTTTCAGAATATGTATAACATTCCCATGAAGTACTGATGAAAAAATTTATTTAAAAATTTGCCAATTAGCTCAGCTACCAAGTATATAATTTTAAATCATGTGTGGCATTAATAGTAAGTATATATAATGATGTTCAAAAAAATTGAGACTGGATAAAAGTAAAAACATAGGATATTTATCATGTGTATTCGTATTTAAAAGTTATCAAGAGCATAATGTATGTTATACTACTCATCAAAATTAATCAATAAAATCAGGGATAATTTGCACAATCATTGAGAAAAAATGTTTAGTTCACAACTAATTGGTTTTTCGACACAATTTTGGTAAACAAATGTAAAATAGGTTGAAATGTATACGGTTTTTAGCAACCATCTCGAAAACGATACCTCCCAACTACCTAAAATCTTGAGAAAAGTTGTAGCTCATTAAAAATAAAATACGGGGATAAAATTAGCAACCGACACTTTTCCACCAAGTTATCAACTCTAATTTATACAAATATAATTACAGCACGAATTTCAGATGGACAATAAGGATCCATAAAATTATAATTTTTATTAGCCACGGGTTTACAATAGTTGGAGACATGGGTTTATTATTCATTTGTTTTTCTAAACCACTTTATTATACTTTTTCGTTGGAATATTTTCGGCTGAAAAACTGTGCATGGGCCATTTCACATAAACTGCGATGTTTCATGAAGCCTTTGTGTATAAACAACGAATTTTATTATTTTGAGCCAAAAATTTGTTTAAACTGTCAACTAATTTTCTCTAGATAGCCCTTTTGAAATCAAGTCGAAATAATACTTAATTGCCGTGGCCGTAGGATGGAACAAACAGGCCAAAATGTCATTACCGTAATGCGAAGCATTTGAAAATTTCATTTTTAACAGCTCGTACTGCCTATGCGTCAACTTTTTAATTTAAAAAAAATATATTTTCCAATAATCTAAACCTTCAAGCATTTTTCTGTCATTTAGGACGATAAAAAAAAACTGTTTAAAGTGTACAAGGCGTTCTAATTGTGAAGCCTAGTCATAGTGTCATTGTGAATATAGAGTTCTTCTGACTAAAATACGCGGTCATTACCGAAATGCCCCTAATCTTAAAGGTATTTTAAATTATCAATAACGTGACTATAGTGTACGACAGATTTTGGTATGCATATGTAACCAACTAAATTTCGTTGAAAAATTCCTATTTGGGGCTTCAGAATTGCCAAAAAAGTACCATTACGTTAACAGACCTGTCATTACTGTAATGCTTTTGTGAATGTTTTCAAAAATCCCATGTAAATCAACAGGTGTATTCCAAAAATGACATGAGAGCTGGGCCCAAAAGTTTCCAGCTACTTTGGACCTCACATAATATAGAAAAAATAATAAAAAAATCAAAACACTAAATTTTCAAAATCCTAATTCACACACCAAAATATCTCGTGAAATGACCAACATATTCTTAATATGCACACACCTCATCGTGAATTCACTAAATAAATCACTAAATTGTTTGAGACAATACTTCCTCAAACGGTGCTCTTGGAGCCTAAGTACTACGGCAACAATTGCCGACTGTCGAATGCATTTCCTGTATTAAAGTGGAGTCAAAGAGCTCGCTCCCGTAGCCAACTATAATACAATAGAAACTTGGGCCATTCAAGCTAGATCCGTTCTTATACGATATGGCGATCGACTACTTTTATACATCCCTGCTTACAAGCCCAAGCAAATATATTTATGGTACTCTTTTCAAAACTCAATGCTATCGGGAATCAAAGTGGCACGTTAAACATCAGTAAATAAATTAAATAATGTAACAACACGTTAAACATCAGTAAATAAATTAAATAATGTAACAAATTGAAAATGAAAAAAAATGTTGAAAAAAGACGATCCTTGTATGCATATATCTCGAAAAGTACATATCGGAAAAAAGGTTCGTAGAAGATTATTTATTTTTTTTAAAAGTAAGAAAGACAATTTATTTCAGTTTTTCCGCGATTTGTCTTTTTTACTATTTTCCTAGAACATGTGAGAGTGACTACTTTGCAAAGCAGACAGTGTAGTAAGCTTCATAAAAAATAAGAATTCAACAACTCCTAAGAGATTTACCGGTGCCCAGATTGCGACATGAGTTGGTATCAAATAATTTGTTTTATTTCAAAAACATTTACTTTTCCGAACAACACTTTTTCACAGAAATGTTTTTTTAACACATTTTTCCTTTGTCTTCATTTTGTGCGGGAAATATGCCGACTAAATTAAAATTCTAGTTAAACTTCTTCACACTTCTATGCCCCGACACAAAAACAACTTTTTCAAAGTTAAGAATAAAATAGTACATTTTTTCTTTACCACAGAAGATTACGCATCAGACATCCTGATTCAGGAGTGGTATATTTCGTGTGTGTAACTTTAATTGCTTTCGTCTGCATAAGAATTTGGACGAATCTAATAACATATAAAGATAATTTTCATATGATACGAGGGAAATCTTTGTGCTAAATAAATTTTTTTTTATTTTTTATCATGCGTGCAAAGTCGATTTTAAAAACACCTCGAAATCTAATGGCAAATTTAAAACTTACATTTCCGTATAAACAGTTGCACGTAATTTTAGACGCGTTTGTTATTTAAAAACATTTTTCATGTTGACTCTGTCTCAAATCATTTAAGGAATAAAACGAGCTGTGCTAAATAATTAAAATTGGATAAAAACTTAAACATTGCCATTATATTTATTGAGAAATATATATTTATATTTGACATAATCACTATAAAAAATATGAAAAATAAAATTTTTTCTTCAACAGAAAGCTAGATTATCCTCCTGACATATGAAAATGATCTGCATGTTATTAGATTTGCTCAACTTACTTGATAAATAATTCTAGAATATACTCGCTTATGAAAAGTGGTTTTGCCCTGATGCAAAAAAGTTACACGCGATGATCGGCATGAGGTGATGAGGCGCGACTATTTTGGCTGTGTTCGCGATTGCCCGTCGGTTTCTTAATAGCTCCTTAGCGTTAACTTAAATATGACTTTCATCTTTCAAGTTATATTTAAGTTAACGGTAAGAAGCTATTAAGAAACCGACGGGCAATCGCGAACAAAGCCATAGTGAATACGCGAGATGTCTGAAAAAGGAACTCAAACCTATCCCAATTAAATGTCGAAATGTTTAAATAATAAGAGATAAAATGCAATAAAAACTAACATCACAAAGCTTATAAAAATCCGGGGCTTACAACGCTACTGTAAGTACCATACCTCCAGTTGATAAGATATATCCTTGATTGGTAAGGTTGCACGTTCTAAGCGGTATAATTAAATGAAGATTTTTAAAAATTGAAAGATTTTATTTTTTCTAAGCACTCCGAAAATGCATAGCTCTCCCCCTCAATTGAAATGAAAAAGTATTTGTCTTCATCGACTGTCGTGGATTCACATATTTTTTTTACATAAATAAATTGAAATAGTAACGAGTAACGATTTTCGATTTTGCAATAAAAAATTAAAAAAATACCCTAAGTACTGTACGCGACATCTCGCACATAAATGTGTCATCAAGGATTTAGGTTGCCTTACTTGCCTTACTTATGCCTGAGTTATGCCCTGTTTACCTGCATTATAATCTACACCTACATATATTCATTCGTAAAATATAAGTATACGTAAAGCTCCTATTTATCCGTGGAACTATTACTATATATAGTATTGGAAGTCTCTCAACAAGCCATCAGCCTCGGCTGGAATTTTATTAAGTACTTAAGTATTCGCGTCCAAGTTAAATCTCTACGTCTGACGCTTGTGAGCTTTTGTGCTGCGACTTATTATGTAATTTTTTCTTTTTTTTCCTTCAACAACTCAGTGTGAGAGTATGTTTTTGTTTTCGTCGTCGTTGTCGTCGTCGTCGTATCCTCCTCGCCGTTTCCGTCGTTCGTCCAAGAGTCCTGCATCAAGCGCAGTGTTATTCATGCAGTGAAAATGGAGATCGTGACGAGCAGAAAGCCTGCTGAGTCCCGGGTCGTGGACCTGCTGAGACAGAGAGAGAGCCGAGTACGTACGAGTATAACTTATGTGATACTTTTTGTGCACCCTTGCCAAGCTGTGTTTTCTTTTTTATTTGCTCATAATTCTTTATCAAAAATCTTGATGGTCGAGTGCTTTTGTTTTGTTAATCAGGATACAGTGTCCACGACAATCAAGCACAGGCTGAAGGTCACAACCAACTTCCTCAAGCGCTTGGGAATTGAGAAGGAGCTCGAAGGACACGAGGGCTGTGTCAATTGTCTGGAGTGGAATGAGAGTGGAACGTTAGTAATGCAGTTCACTGTTCATGTGTATTTATTAACAGTGTGTGTGCTTGGAATGTCAATATCTGCAATCAATGATCTTTCCAATGTTCACAGGACTTTAGCTTCAGCTTCGGATGACTTTCAAGTCATACTGTGGGATCCTTTCCGGTATCGAAAGAAATTGTCTCTGCAAACCGGTCATGGTGGTAATATTTTTACTGTCAAGGTATTTTGAACGATTTACAAATATTACTCTACCAACTAGTTACTTCCTTCTTTCAAGCTTTTTTGGTACATTCTGTGTTTGTTAAACCATCCTATATTGGTTCCATGATTGAATGATATATTTCTGCTCAGAAAGTTTATTCATCAAAACTAATGTAAGAGGTTGGAAGATTAAAAGTTTGAAATTGTCATATTTGTAATCAAAGTATCTATTTGCAGAACCATTTGTCAATCATTACCAAAACTTTGTGTATAAAGTACCACATTATTCAAAACTGTGATTGAAAAAAAAAAAATCTTCCAATTCTCATCATTAATAATCGAATTGTTATCAAAGTTTATGCCAAAGTCAAACGACTCGGTGTTAGTGACCGGAGCAGGTGACTACAAGATCCGCGTGCACGACATTGCGATCTCGGACACGCTGCTGATTTGTAACTGCCATTATGGAAGGGTCAAGCGGATCGCGACGGCGCCGACGCTGCCGTTCCTCTTCTGGAGTGCCTCCGAGGATGGTCTGGTCATGCAATATGATCTGCGTCAGCCTCACTCTTGTAAGCTTAGTGAACAGCCCAATGTCCTCGTCAATCTGACCAATCATCTTGGCCGCTTCGTAGAAGCTAAGTGCATCAATGTAAATCCACGAAGGCCTGAATTGATCGCTGTTGGGGCAAATGATGCCTATGTCAGGATGTACGATCGAAGGATGATTAAACTCTCACAAGTCAGTGCTTTTCATCGTGATTGATTTTTTTTTCATTTCGTCATCGTGCGATTACTGATTTATGGTTTTTGGTTCCAGAGACCCATGTCCGGATCGTCAAATATTAATACCTTGGCTTATGCGAATGGTGATCCCGACAATAATATACCACTTGGTTGTGTACAATATTTTATTGCAGGTACACTCCGAAATCCATGACATTTGCTATTATCTCTATGATTTACCAATTGTTTTTGCTTCTCGCCAGGTCACTTAAAAAATCGAGGTCAGTGTAAAAAATATTCCACGACTTATTTAACGTTTAGTCATGATGGTAATGAGTTGCTAGTCAATATGGGTGCAGAACAGATTTACTTGTTTGACATCAATGACCACCGTAATTCGAGACGCTTTGTCGTTCCTGCTGAAATAGGTAGGTATGGGAGACATGACATTATGAAGTTCATACACATTCATATTTTTTGTTGTTTTATTATTGTGCTGCCATTTATATTTATTATGTATGGTCAATTTATCTAGGCAGCGATATTAGAAACCAAAATGAAGAATTGAGTTCAGAGAGCGATAACAGTCCATTCGTACTTGAAAATATCTCAGCAATGAATGTAGCCCAACTAAGTCCTGAAGTTGAAGCGTTGCATCAGCAGGTTAATTCAATGATTCTTTGAATTATCTCTATTGTGGAAATTAAAATTATGTTATTCAATTTTTCGATACTGGTTTTAATAGGCAAATAAGGCCTTTGAAGGTGAACACTATGCTGACGCCATTTCGATGTACAATGAAGCCATCAGTTTATGCCCCGCCTCAGCAATTCTTTATGCTAATAGAGCAGGCACTTACATGAAACGAGCTTGGTAAGTATAAAGTTTTACACCTAAGTAATTTCATTATCATTGACATCGGCATCAATTAGATTCTGTTAATATAAAAAAAAATTATGTTTTCATCAACATTCAAACATTTCAGGGAAGGGGATATGTACGATGCATTACGCGACTGCCGAATCACTTTGGCTTTAGATCCAAATCACGTCAAGGCTCACTTCAGGTAATTTGTAATACATCAATATTTATGCTTAGTTTGGATGTCTGTACAACTTTATTTTCTAATTTCTAACAGACTAGCGAGATGTTTGTTCGACCTAAAAAAAGTCAACGAAGCCCATACTGTGATGGAAAACTTTATGGAAAAGTTCCCAGATTACTCAAAGAATTGCGCTTGTAGGAATTTGAAAAAGGATATTAAAGAGGCGCTCAGTTCTGATGGAGATTCGACATCGAATAAGCCTAACGGATCAGGAACTTCAGAATACGAGAAAGAATGGCAAAAAAGTGCAGTCGACTTCAAGTTACGGTTCTGCGGACACTGTAATACAGTCACAGACATTAAAGAAGCCAATTTTTTCGGAGAGTATGTAATTTATCTAACTATGTAGTGAAGAGATATTTTTTTTACTTTAATCAATAAACTAAGTGCATATGTTTTTGAATATTTCAGAGACAGTCGATTTATTATTGCTGGCTCGGACGACGGATCATTCTTTACATGGGACCGATACACCACAAACATAATTCGCGTTTTAAAAGGAGATTCGAGGATAGTTAATTGCCTACAACCACATCCATCCATGTGTTTATTAGCCACGAGCGGTATTGATCAAGTGATAAGATTGTGGAGTCCATTACCCGAGGTAATAACTTATCTTTAGCATCAACTTATATTATTGGGTATAAATTATATTTCTAAGAGTCCATTATACTAATAACACTAATCCAAGAATTGTGTTTATTCGATCAACTAAAAGTTTTCAATATTCTCTTGTCAGTTCTTACGAAATTAATTAAAAAGTTGACGATTTCTCAAGTGAAAATAGAAAGTCTTTTATTGGTAGTTAAATATAGTAAAATAGCTGGTTAACGTACTTTTATGGATATTGAGTTGATTCGCTTTACAAATTTGCATGCGGTAGTGTAAAAAATTTCCGTAACGCATTGCTAAACCTGTACTATTTGTTCCTCACCTATTATCTGATACTCTAGTGATTTTTTAAATATTTTGGATTTTCTATTTCTCACGGCTTTTTAAAGATTTTGTGACATTTCAAGAATTACGGAGTGACTAACAACAAGCGCGGAACGAAGAAACTAATTTCAAAGCATGATGTTGAATTCAATTCAATAATCCATGACAACATTTCAACTCATGAAAATATACTTTTTTTTTTTTTTTTTTTTAATCTAGGATGGATCTGAAAATGTCTGGGAAGTTAAAAACGCAAATGAGGCTGCTATTGCAAATTACTTGCGCATGAACTCTGAACAGTTCGAATTAATGCCTTTCAATATAGCCTACATGTTTCCTCCCAGTCAAGGCGACGGTCAAGAGGATAATGAAGGTCGACCCGATCTGTCGAATGCCCCACTAAACTGTAGACCAAGCTAAGATCTGATGATAATTGCGAGAAAACATAATTTATTGATGTTGTTTTTAATAACTGTTAGGCATGTGCGTTTAACGCAGTTGTTGCTTATTAAGTGCACGTGACTGTTCTCGTGCGTCGGCAAAAAAAGTTGAACTATGATGAAACGAGAGAGAAAGAGAGAACTGAGAAAAAAATTTATTCACCTTGTTTTGTAATATATTAATTTTTCTTCTTTAAGGTTGAAATAAAGATTTTATATATATATATAATAAAAAAAAAACATTACCCTATCAAAAATATCATCAATGATTCAACTTTTAAATCAACGTTGATTCAATGTCAAAATCATCGTTGAATCAATGTTGAATCAACGTTGATGTCAACATTGAAATCAATGATAAAACGCAACGTTGATCAA
>JAPYYV010025282.1:0-14934 GCA_030522625.1 Copidosoma aretas
CCTCCTCGTCTTCGCTCCCGCGGCCGAGCCTTATGTGTGTCTTCCCCCCCCGGGGCAAACTTTTTCCACCCCCCCCCCCCTCCATCAGCCAGTCGGGGCAAGTGTTTTCAGGTGTACGACGCGCCCCCCATACATCCTCGTCCTCCCGAACGTGGGAATTAGTACTTGTATTCTTTTGTTCGAGTTTCGCTATCTGGGGTAAATACATTCTGCGGATCGATCGTCGCCCGCTCAACTTTGACCACCATCGATCAGCCCCCCATCGGCTCATTGCGCAATCAGAGAGAAACTCAATGGATACGCGAATACGCACATCAGGTGCCTGATTGGGGTTTTTTTTCTTCCCCCTACCGATGGTCGATGATTGCGAGGAACAATATTTCGAGAAGACTCCGCGAGAGCGGCGGAATGAAAAATAAAAAAATAAGCCCCCGCAATGGTATAGCATTGCAAGAAGTCCTGGCATCAGTCCAGACATCCAATCGTATATGGATTTCAGAAAGAGGGAGACAGCAGCTCGAGCAGTGCCGGGGGCGTCGGAATCAACAGTTTGCTGTATCGATCGGCCCGTCGAGGTATAAGTATACGTACGTACATATTGTACCCTACACCCGTGTCACTGGGACTCTCGTTCCCCCGACAGACGCGTCTTTCCCTATACGTGTATGGAGAAAAAGTTTGCTCGTGCTCACAAAGTCAAGAGTTTTCGCTAAACTGCGTCTCGCTTCCACCCATCGCGCGCAGGAGATGGTGCGAGAGGCGTGTAAGTGTCACGAGGTGGAAGGAGGAGCAGGTGCGCATCACGAGTGTTAGGTGTACTACGGAGCATCGGTTTCTCACCGGCGGGAGGCGGGAGGCGACACCCGCACCCATACATCCGGTGCAAACTCGCTCGCTAAGCCGTAATTAATCGAGCGCAACTGCATTACTATATGCTCGGCGTCTGA
Organism: Copidosoma aretas; assembly: GCA_030522625.1. Taxonomy (NCBI): domain Eukaryota; kingdom Metazoa; phylum Arthropoda; class Insecta; order Hymenoptera; family Encyrtidae; genus Copidosoma; species Copidosoma aretas. The sequence goes on from JAPYYV010025282.1 coordinate 948, forward strand.
TCGATAGGGCGACAATTTCGTAGCCGGGAGAGTCGTACCGCTGCTGGGGGATGCGTGCCGCGACGCGAGTGAGTCGTCGGTGATTGCGTGAAATCTATACTTTCTTTCTAGTGCTATGTAATGTTGATGTTTTGGCGCGACTATATTTTTTTTTCCGAATGCTTCAAAAGAATAATACTCATCCGAGGCGCTGCAAGTCGGAAGGATGAAAAATGACGGAAAACGCCAGAAATCTCGAATTGAAAGTACGGTAATCATTTTCCCGGTTGAACGACACGTAAAAGTCCTTACCTAATGAATAATTTCACGACGCCACCCCTTCCATTGATGGGCTTTCAAGCAGTGGACCAAGATTCGATTATGGTGCGAGGATTACATGCACGCATTACATCCTTGACAATAGCCATCGCGCGATCGGGGTTACCCTCCTGAGCGAGAGCACCATCGCGGCCTGGGAAATCTGATTTGATCCGCCCTTGGAGTAAGCCATCCTTGCTCGATCCGGCCGGCATTGTGGATTATTATGAAAGTCTTGCGCCCGTATTCTATTTTCGCCGGACGCGGAGAGCAGCTTGCAGCATCCGTGACCTAACTATACAGCGCGAAATTTGAATTCTGTAACAATTTGACGAATAGTAACACGCACAAGCCTAAAAGTGCCCTATTTGTGGACATATAACGTAAAGAAATTAAGTAGAACACATTTGAAAGATGTAAATTAATTTCAACGATTGTTGGAAATTAAAATTTCCTTTGTACAAACAACGTACTTCTGCATTGAATGGTACGTGCTGAATTCAACTTATGTCAACGAGAAGACCAACGGTAATTGGAAATTGTTGCTGGCCTGAATTTCCGTAGGTACTATGCAGGCCTATAAATGGTAAAAGTTTAATATTAACAAAAGTTGTACCGTGCACGGTGATTTATAAATTTTACTACTCATTTGTACTAGTTAAACCGGCTCTTTTTTTTTTTCTATTCAAGGTAAATGATGATAATAATCATTTTTGTGAATCAAAACGTATCTACAAATTCACTGCTGCAGTACGTAAACACTATTCTAATGCGCGTGAAAAGCAAGGAAACAAATAGCATCGTCGGCAGTGCGCGAGTTTGTCCCGTAAAATCGCGAGAAAGGACTTGTTTATCCCTAATCCCAGCAGAAAGAACGAATTTACGAAACGTCCCAGTGGCCTTTAGCTTGGCATTCAATCGCACGTGCGCGCGAGTTGCCCTCCCCCCGCAACCCAAATCAATTACACTGCGTACAATGTATAAATGACGCGCGTATACAACCGAGCGTTGTTTCACAGCCGCGGATCGAAACACCCGGCACGGAAGGTCGCGCTTGTTCAGGCACATCCGAGAGAAGGGGCTCGCTCCCTCCCCCATCGTCCGAGCACACGTGCGCCGTGTACATTCCGCTCCGCTGCGCCTTCCGGCCCGCCGACTTCGGAACAACAGCCGCGGCGTGCGCTCGAGTCGCGTTCGGGAAATGAAAAATCCCCTCGACCCCTCGTCTCCCGTGTTTGCCTTCTCCTCGCTCCAATCGCGCGCCGCTGGCAAAAAGTTTTTCCACGCCGCGAGCGAGGGAGCGAGCATTGGATTCAAATAATCATGTCGATCGAACGGGACTCGCCGCACCCCCGTCGCGCTGAGCACTCCCACACGCTGCGCACAACCGCGGGTGAACCGGTATTAGGCACTTTATCGGGACGAATAATTTCCAGCTCGCCCATCGGTCGGCCTTGGCTCCGATGCGGGGATAATTAACCGCGCCGCTCCACGCGCCGGGATCGAAATTCGCTTCGGGTGCAGTGTTCGAGAGCATACCCGACTTGCTGCAGGGTCGCGGAGTCGAGGCATCAACAAGTTGAAGGTAATCCCCGACGATATTTGCAGGCACTCGTATTGGCCCGAGCAAGTATGTGCTGCACCATCCGCCCGAGCTGGGGGGGGGGGGGGGGGGGGGGGGGCCACGGGGAGGCATGTGGGGGGGCCCCGGGGAGGGCGGGGATTCGCGGCGGCGGCCCCGCGGGGGAACGGGGGGGGGGGGGGAGAGGATCACTGTGATGTATATGTGTGTACTACATGTAGGTCAGGAATTCGCAGCGGCTGCACCGCGCGTGAAAGGGATAGCGAAGGAGGGGGGAGGGTAGCAGAGAGCTCGGGAAAGTGAAATCGCCCGTGGCATGTACGCACGAGAGTCGTCGTCGTCGTTGCGGTGTGGTATCCCCATCCCCTCTCTCTCTCCGAAGCGATTGAAAATCCACGGCGATTCGTCCATTACGGCCCCCTTTTCGAGTGCGCGGGCCACTAATGGGATTTCGAGGGGCTTCTGTTTTTTCTCCCTTTTAGGTGGCACGCGAATAATTTGTCCCGTTTGCAGGAACGAGAGATATTTTAATGGGGAATTTCGTGAGCCGGTGGAAAACAAAAAGCGGCCGAAGAAACGGTGCGTCGTCGCAACACTGGGTGGGGGGGAGTAGTTAAACTCGTGCGTCACGAGACTTGTTGCTCTTTACACGCGTAGGCATATGTAGGTGTACCGGGGCTCTCGTGATCTCGATTCTCGGGGTGGCCGATGGGGAGGCAAAAACATCGTCGTCCCCAGCGCCCTCGGATTCAATTTCAAAGCCACTAAATAATACCTGCCCACTCGTCCGCGCGTGGTTTTTCTTCCACCCCCCCTACTACGTGCTCCCTTTTTCTCCCCGGTTTTGCGTTTGCAGGGGCACTCTGACCGAACGCAAGTTTAATACGCGGAAACGCGGGTGGAATACAATGCGGGGTAATCGCGCGAATTTATACCGTTTCCACGCGACGCGAGAGGGAGGGGGAAAAAGTCCTGACGTTTTCCCGGTAAATTTATGCGGGCTCTCTCCGCTACCACGACTATTGCGCGTACGAGTGCGCGCGCGGTATACACACAGGACAGACGGATGAATGCCGTTTTTCAGGGGGGGAGGTAAGGTGGGTGGCAAGTATCATCTGCTCGGAGCTTACGTTTTTCACCCGACGTGCTTTTTCCTAACGGATGCGCACTCTTGAGTAAATGTGTACATTTGTCGTCCATCGGAGAAAGAAACTTTGGTTTTCGCTCTGCGTTGTGTGCAGTAAGTAAGTGGGGTAAACATTAGAGACGGGTGTCGAACATACGAACGGACGATGGTAAACGGAGCACAAAGAGAATCAACGTTTGTGGGAACAGGCTGTAGCTGCTGTTGTCTGGCTTGAATGTACTGTATACTAAGCTAAACTAAACTATGATTATACTGCCGTCCCACTGAAAAAAAAGCGTAAGTGCAGTGCATTTTCAGTGGCACTTACGCTTTTTTTCCTTGGGATGGCAGTATATGAGTAGGTAGAGCGTGCAGTGGAAAAAGAAATTAAAGCACAAGTGATAGACGGAGAGGGGGAGAGGATTTTTCCGCTGGGACGGACCGAGCCAATTGTACATACATCAGATGTATATGTGTATACCAAGGTACGGGTGGATATAAAAAAAAAAACGTGGCTCGGGGCGCATTCCTCGGCTAATGCGAGCGATCGAATAAAAATTGGAAGAGTAGCCTCCGGGGGGGGGAGTGAGGAATCGATGCCGTCGAATTAGCATCTTTTCTCTTTTCGCTCGCTCCCGGTCCATTATCGTCGTCGATCGTCGCTGGGGGAAAAGAGAGCAGCCGAGAGAAGTGAGACGCCGAGAATCGAACTGTTGAAAATCTGTTCGATTATAAACAGAAAAAATCTGTTCGGAATTGGAAAAACTCGTTTTGTGTAAATTGTACTTTACACAAATCATTTTTAAAAATACACAAATTTTGTGTATTAAGTACAACTATTTTGTGAAAAAAGTTCACTAATTTTGTGTAATTGTTGCAAATAATTTGTTTAAAATTGCCAATTGCCCAAAATTTTTAACTACATGGTATTTATGTTGTTCCTAGTAGTACAACACGAATATGGTCAGACGAAGCTACGTTTACTCGCTTTAATATGTTAGTTCCTTATTGATATATTTGAGTAGTATAGCACGAATATAGTCAGACAGAGCCACGATAACTCTTCGATATGTTCCTTTTAAATATATATTCCAGTAGTATAATACGTTTTTGATCAGACAAAGCTACGATCACTCGCTTTGATGTGTTACTTCCTCACCATATACACTGTTGAAACTCTGTTCCATTATAAATAGAAAAAATCTGTTCGGAATTGAATGCACTAGACACGTTTTGTTTAAATTGGACTTTACACAAATCATTTGTAAAAATACACAAATATTAAGTACAAATATTTTGTGAACAAAAGTTCACTAATTTCGTGTAATTGTTTCAAATAATTGCCAATTGCACAAAATTTTTAGCTGCATGTTATTCGTGCTTTTCCGGAGCCATGATCACTCGCTTCATTCTAAGTTTTTTAAAGTAAGTAGTAAATATATTTCAGTAGTATAAAACGCTTGTGGTCAGACGAACCTACGTTTACTCGCTTCAATATGTTAGTTCCTTTTTGATATATTTGAGTAGAAGAGTGCTAATAGAGTCAGACAGAGACACAATAACTCTTCGATATTTTCCTTTTAAATATATTTCAGTAGTATAACACGTTTTTGATCAGACGAAGCTACAATCACATGTTACTTCTTCACCATATACACTGTTGAAAATCTGTTCAATTATAAACAGAAAAAATCTGTTCGGAATTAAACAGACTAGACACGTTTTGTGTAAATTGTACTTTACACAAATCACTGGTAAAAACAGACAAATTTTGTTGTATCAAGTGCAACTATTTTGTGAACAAAAGTTCACTAATTTTGTGTAATTTTTACAAATAATTTGTGTCAAATTCCAAATTTCACAAAATTTTTAACTCTGCGCACTTTAAAATTAGCCTATTTGTTTATACGACTGTTGCGTTCGAATGTTGAATGTGGGAAAATAAAAAGTACGTCAACGATCGCATTGGCTCCGCTTTTGAATTGCAAATCGTACCTTGGACTGTTGTTCTCGGAAAAATGGTGTACGTATTGTAAGCGTTGTAATTTGTTCATCCGTCTCTTTAGAATTCGATGATCGACGTAATGAAATTGCCCGTGATATCGGACAGAGTAGAGTTCTTACGAGTGCAAAAAGGACCATGAATGAAAAAAACGATCCTGCGAACTCGATACGGCGAGCAATCTTTCATCTCTCGCCAAGAGGGAAGACCGAGATTTCCAAAGCGTCCGTGTGCACGGTACAGCACCGCGTATAACACGCCCGCCTGCCTTTTTAAAAACGACACGTCGCTGCACACAGGGGGAGGTGGGGGGTAAGTGAGCCGTAAGTAGGTTGCGCGTACAGAGTTTATAGGTATATATACCGGCGCGTAGCCTACACCTAATACTCTATGCAGCCTCGTTACTCTCCGCGCGTCTCCGGCTCCATCTTCGAGGGACGAGGTGATGCGTATGTATACCTGTGCCCTATAATATTACGCACTGTACGCTGCATGTACACCGCGAACAAGAGGCACTCGTTAATATATGGGCTGTACGTTCAACGGGCCTTGAAAAATATCGAAAGGCCCCCGACGTGCGCGTATAGCTAGGTGAGTACTGTCAAGCGCCGAGTGAATGAAGTCACAAATGGGAGCGATAAAAAGCCCGAGGGGGGTGGGAGCGAGAGTCGCCGGCGCCGCGCGTGAATGGATCGGACGTGCTCCTGTCCCCGTGTATGTGTATGTATATATATATATAGCCTAGCTCGGTCGCCGATCAATTTGCCGAAAGTAATTTAACTTTCGAGTCGAGAAATTGTTATTACCGTACCCCCCCCCCCCCGCACCCCTCAGTCGGATAAGTTTTAATTGCAGCCATTACGGATGAAAAATGACATTTTCGCCCAGCCAGTCAACCGTACGTTATATATGTACGTAGAGGGGGGGAGTTGAATATCCATACAATCGTCGTCGTCGTCGTCGTCGTTGGGAAAAGAGGGAAGATGATTTTCTCGAAACGGCAGGACGAAATATATACGTAAAAGGTACGGTATACAGATCATAATGTACAATATACGTTGATGGCGCAGTTATGATTGATTACAGAGGAAGCCCCGGGGAGAGCAAACAAAAGAGCGGGTGTCTTGCATCCAGTGTCTCGGAGGGAAGAAAGGAGGAGGAAGAAGAATCCAGCGAGGGAATAATGGAAGCGCGAGGGCGCGGAAGAGATTACGGATCGAAAGGGATGAATAGCCAGCAGCGACGAAGCTGCGCGAGCCGTGGGTTGGTTGGAGGGGACTAGGCACGCGAGACACACGAGGTCGGGCTGCAGCAGCTGCAGCGATGAGCGATATCCAGGGATATATATGTGTACATCTGTAGTGCTGGGCGTCTATTTATATTGCACGAGCGCCGGTCCCAGAGACTACCTGTTGGACCGGGGTTCACGTGCAGCGCATATACAGCGCGTACTTGTGTACACACATATCTCTGGCCTTCGGCGCATGGTGCACACACAGCTTCCATCTGCGGATCGAGAGCTCGGAACGGAGCAGTGTACCAACCGTACCATCAGCCGCGTGTGTATAGCGTGTACACGGACACTGGAAGGGAGAGAGAGAAGTGGGTCAACCGGTGGGGGAAAGTAGGTCGTGTCGCCACCTCCCCCGGCCTTATATATCCTATATATCCTATGCTCCTCGGGAGCTGCAGCTGCCGAGGGGAGGTCCGTTACAGAGTACGCCCGTGCGAAACGCAGTCCCGCATCTGTGCATAGGTATACGCGTATATTACTAGCAACAGCAGCAGCATGCGACGCACGTGCGACGCCGATCGCGGTGCTGTCCAGGTATGCCAATAACCAACTGTTGCAACTACGACGGGGGGGGGGGGGGGGGAGAACTGCTTTGCCCATGGCCGAGGATTCAATTGTACGGAAAAAGTTTTTCGGCCGCGTCCGCTCCCAGAGCAGCCCAGGAATGCTCCGCGCGAGTTATTTGCCGCGTGCCTGCGCGCTCGGAACTAACGGGGTCGCGGCGCTGTGTTTTCGCTGCCCGAAACTACGGGATGACCGCGTGCTTTGGGAGGGGGGGGGGGGACACGTCGGTCCGTTGGTTCTTGGGTCAAACGGAGTGCGCGTATATATAATGTATTGTACTTGAATCTATGTGTTTTTACTTTCTCTCTCGTTACGTCTCTGTATTGGAGAGAGGGAAATTTAATATATAAAAATCGCCATCAACCGCGAGCGAGGCGAAACGCGGAAAATAACGCCCGCGTAGGTAGTACCTATTGAAAGCTGTTGAAAAAAAAAAACCCTGAATATTCAATATAAATCGTACGGGAAAAGGCGTTTGAAGTTTGTGAAACACGTGGTATACTCCGTGACGATGAGTGTACATACAATACAATTGTTTTGCACATGCGAGAAATCCAAAGTGTTTTGTTTTTTCTTCGCGTCACAGCTCCATTACGGTACAATGACGCACTACAGTACAATGTTATGTAGTACATGTAAGTACTGGCCTAACAGCCAAGAGATGGACTGCTTATACTTTGGGTGAGGGCAATTCGTAAGTAGGTACTTTCGAATTCTAACTATGGCCCTCGCTCGTTAGAGTCGTCGCGCACTAATTCTTCGGGCCGCGTCGGACGGGGGAGAAACTTGCAGCCACCCCCCCCCCCCCCCCCCCCCCCCCCACCCCCCCCCCCCCCCCCCCCCCCCCCCCCCGCACCCAACGACACCCACACAGACCCCCCCCAGCACCCACACGCTGATGTCTCTCGGTCCCAACTTGCGCACCGGTCGGCCGGGAGGGAGATTAATGGAAGTATTAGAGCAGATACACGTATAGCTATACATATGAAACCTCGTGCCCACCCCCCCCCCCCTCCGCCCACGTAAATCAGTACAGCTCTCCCGAAGCTACAACAACTAATTAATCAAGAATCATTGCGAGCTGGTAAAGTTTGTCATCCTATCGCGCGTTCGCGCAAATAAGTCCGCACACACGCGTACAGTGTATCGAGCAAGCACTGTGCTTTACTGTGCAACGTACATAGCTGTCGGTGTCTCTCTGCGCGCTCGAAAGTTCCGAGCTCCGCCCCCGCTCGCCGTCGTTCCCCTTCGACTCCTCGGGCCCGGCTTATCGAGGAAATAAGATGGAACGCGAGTCCCGCGCTTCTCGTCGATCGTTACGGCTGCGCGTGCCGCTCGGGGCAAACGCAAACATTCGTATGCGGGGTGCTTTTGCGCTATCGAGAGCTAGTCGTTTGCGGGGATACGGTATCTCTATTTGCGGGCGCACGAGTACAAAGCTACGGATAAGATCGTCCGGTTGGTCAGAATTTTCCAGCACCTATAGTGTATCACTTTCCAGCACAGTACGGTCCCATCAAACATCAGTGAATAGGCACAATCGATCTCCCAAGTTCGCAGCGCCGAAGGAAAGAGGAGAGTGCCCGGCAAATCCTGGCTGTACAAGAAGGTAATCTCGTTGGCGCCCTACGTCGCGCGCGTTTCTGTTTCGTGCAATCGAGCTCGAGCCGAACTCTGGGGGGGGGTGAATTCTGGAATTAAAAGTAAGTCTCACCCACCATCGACTCGTCATCCCGATGTACGCGTACATGGGTCCGTCGCAGGCTGTTCATGTGCCATTCATCGGAGAAAAGCCCCGCGTCGTCGCGTGGCGTCTAATTGCGCCGAAAAGGCCGAATACATCCCAATCTGTAATTAAGCCGTTCGGATCGGGCTCGGAGGCGGCGGCGGTGGCGTTGCCTGGTTACCGAAGACCGGCTTACGCGACGACTCCGTGGAGCCGAACCGAGCGGATTAATCTTTGGATGTATGTATATACGGCACGGCCTTCCAAGGCCAATCGAACGTACGTGTATGTACCTCTACTTCTGGCCGTCCCGATTCCCGCTGCCCACGGCCAATCTAGTGCTGACTCTTCGAAGGAGAGAGCAGCGGTACTGCTGCGGCGGTGTTCAACGTTATATATATATATATGTGTACAATGCAACGGGTGTATTACGATAGTGTTGCGCGCTGGTGTGGCTGCACCACCTGTTGCGGGAGAAAGGCCGGAGTTCTCCTCCCCCGGGGAAAGGGGACGCGCGAGCGGGGCCGCTCGGCAGCGCTTCCTCCGCTGAGTTCGCGGGCAGAGGCAAGGTAGCCTCCAATTTATCGTGCACGGGGGCAAGGAGCTCCCCTGCTGCTGTAATACAGAGCTCGGGAATCCCAAGGCTCGACTCGGAGGGATCAAATTTAGCGTCGATCGGCGCCGGGGTCTTTCGACGCTCGATGCGGGCGACCGAGGGGAGAACCAACAGTCACTCCGGTCCAGCGAGGGGGAAAAACGCGGGGCTAATGGGTGATGTATCGCGGGTCGGAGCTGAATCATCGCGCTCGACCGAACTTCCATCCGGGCTCGTTGGGCAGAGAGAGAGAGAGAGAGAGAGAGAGCGTTCGGACTCCCAGAGGCACGCGTTGCGGGAGTAGCCCCCGAGTTTTTAATTGATCCATCGCTTCGGCCAGCCGCGGAACGGAAGAGCGAGGGGTCGAGCAGCGCCGCTGGAAGTTTCAAAGCGCGGCGGGCGTGCGCGCGACCACCTCGCGGAGGGGAAGAAAGGCCCGCCCGGTGGCACTTTTGCCCCCCCCCCGTCCTTCGGGAGCGGCGGAAGGTTATCGCGATGCCTCATGCCCGCGTGGAAATTAATTTTTCAAACTCCCGGCCATTTTCATAACTCCCGCGTGCGTACAACCTGTTGTGGCGCGATGAATCGAGCTTTTTCCGGATCCCTGCGCGCGCGCGCGGGGGTATCGTTTCGTTGAATCATTGATGCCCGTTGGACCTCCGGGCATTGAATTTCCGGGGAAGAAAGGCGGGAGGGGAAAAGAGCCCCGTTTGGATTAATAATCGAAGGGAGCCGGAATGTATTATGCAGCGGACGGAGCCGGTAAATAACGCATACCCGCGTCTGAGTCGGCTAATTTTTCCGCCCGCGGAATAATTAGCAGCCGCATGAAACATTCCGGGCTCTGGAGGGGGGAGAACAAACTACGGGGCCGTTGCATCGGTTAATGATACGTGTATAATATACGTACAAGAGGGACGAGATGGATGGTGCTGCGCCTGCGAGGGCTCGAACGTCGGTTTTTCGCCCCCCGCTCTCGGGGTACGTTGCGCGAGCGAGTTCGAGGATGGTAAACTAACGGGCAGCCGTGACCCGCTTCGCGGTGGGCAGCGCAAAAGTGCCGTTTGCATCCCAAACTCGGTATCGGAGCGTTGGGTCGTCGTAAAGTTTCTTGGGGAGGCGGGGGGAAAAACGAGGTAGTATATGGTGTATCGATTCGTAAGTCATGAAAACTATCTTCTTCACTGAAGAGTCGTTGCCGAGTATGAAAATGTTATGCGCAGCTTGACAGTTTGAAACCTCGTCGGACAAAGATGTTTTACTATTTTATTAAAAAGAATTTCGTTCGCATCCTGAAAGATTGTGTTTACTCGTCTATTATTTACTGACTGTTTTGTATCTGTAAATTTGTATCCATCCATTTCACTGTTTTTTTCCGAAGACAACAGTTTTCGAATGAAAAATTTGAAATACATCCGGATGTTTGCACTGATAGGAACATATACATATGTTGCCATATCAACTGAGCTTTTGGTAGGAAAACAACTACGGGCCCCGGTGTAAATGGCGCTCGTGTGTGACGAAAACTACAATTTTCTAAATTGACCCATGAATAATGACCGCAAATCATGCTTGATTGTGTCCTACTCCGTAAATCAGGGGGAACAATAGGGGCGGATACGAAAAATTCATTAAATGTGTCATACCCGAGCTGACGTATGATGAATGACCACACATCGTGCGTACGCGATCGAGAATACTAACTTTAGCCAAATAGCAAAGTTGACGGTGACCATTGATACAACAGTTTCCTGGACTTTCGGAGCTAGCATGCGGAACCGGAAGAAAGAAAAACAGTTTGATCGTGGGTCTGAGTTACGCACGCCCGTAACACCGTTGTACGCTCTTTAGATATCCTGTACGAAATGCGCGTACGGCAATTCTGCGAAACGACGCTCGCGTGGGAGAGAATACGGGAAACTACTTCGGTATAACGTCATGTGTGCAAATGTACGGCATATTTCACAAAAACTGCACTGTTTCATGTCGCAGCCGTTTACAGTACTACATTTCATTATACTATTTTGCGCCAGAACCTTTTTTGAAAGTATTTTAAAACTTTTTGCTTCTTTTGCTGCATGCTCTATTAAACGTGGAAATATATCATACAGTTTTTATAAATACCATACAAAGACCATGCGTATTATTGCTTCTGTAAAAAATTAATGATATCTTTGTGAAAACTTTATAATATTGTGCAAAATGATGAATAAAAAATACTCGGCATACTTCCCGTCCAAAGTATTCAGAAAATTGTAATAAAATTATTCTTTCAGTATTTGTATGGTCTTTATTAAAACTTCATGAAATACTTCTCAGTGGGTATTTCTAGATAAAAGAGAAAAAATGTACTGCGTTGACGTAAGATGGAAAAACAGGTCAAAATGTATATTACCATAACACGTCAATTCGGAAAATATAGTTGGTTTTTTAAATTTTTTACTCTCCAATAATCGAACTCTGATGAGATTTGAAAATAAAAGTTTTCGAATGACTGATCGAATTTTTGTTGCGCCCCCAAATTGGCTTTTGTAGACTCAAGCGGCTGATTCTCGAGCACTTTGAATTGGAACGTTTCGTATTTTGGACTGATAATCAAGGATGTCATTAAGTTTGTTTTCTATCCTACACTCGAATGCGAGCATTGGCAGTATCGTTGTGAATACACACAAAGTGCGTCTCGGAGAAACGAGAGGTTATTTTCGCAATGAAGACCAGGCGAGTATTGTGTATTCGTATGTGGGTGGTAAGCTTAGGTTATAAATGCAACGGCTCATTTGAGGCTTTATAACGGCAACGTACGGTAATAACGAGAAAACTACCATCACCGTACCTCCATGTTGAAGCTTTTCGAAACATTGATTCAAATGAACGTGGATTTTCTGACGATGGCGAGAAAGGTTCCCAGCCTCATTGGTAACTTGAAAAAAAAAAAAAAAAATCTCCAACACAACACGTCAGTAATTCCACATCCCCCGTCCGCAGAGTAGCCCATTTTCCACGAAACGGCCCTTGGGAACACATGCGCGCAGCGTTGTACAGTTGCCATGACCAGTTTTTATCACCCCCCTAGCTGACTTTCCGTATACCCGCGCAAAGTTGGCCGTGTATTTCCCCCGGAACTGCGTACTTATCGCGCGCGCCGGGAATTATTTTTCGTTACGAGCCGGGAACGCGGCCCGACCAAACTTGGCCCTTTTACGTTCCCCCGCGCGCAGCACCGGCCCGAGAGGTATACTCCGAGACGCCGGGAATTTTGATCCCCCCCCGCGCGCCTCGTCGTCCCTCGCCGCGTTTTAAAAAATACGCGGGAGCCTCTCCGGACGATTTATCGCGAATCAGTCCCTCGAAAGCCGCGTTTTTTCTCCCTCTCTCCATCCCCCCAGGGTTGAAAGGCAATCAAACGAGAAGGCAGAAGCGGCCGTGCGACCGTTTCGACAGCTCCCGCTTGCCCGCGTTGCTCACGCACGCGGACACTCCAGAGAGGAAGGACGGCTGGCGCGCGGTGTTGTATCCATACATACCCACGCGCGCAGGTAGTCGATTGAGTTTGCCTTTCTCCGCGGCGCGCTGACCTTATTTTTTCGTTCAACGGGAGCGCGGCCGGCCATGCGCGACTGTATGCGTATAGGTACGGGCAGCGCGGAGAGAGCCCCGGGGAAAGTTTCGAGGCGCGCAAACTCGGCCCGATGAACGGGGAGGAGGCAAAAACCGCTTAGCGGCCGGGGGTAGTGCAGCCGTGTATACAATGGAGGCATTATGAGCACTTTGCCGCGCGACGACGTCGACGACGCGCCCGTTGTGCGTGTATATGTGCCCACGGGTACGTCCGTCCGCCCGCGCGTTGACTCGTGCCACTCGTGTCCATTATGACCGCGGACATCGGTTCTGCGGCCGCCTGGACCGACGCGATATACTGTCTCGCGCGCTCGCCTTTGTTCCTTTCTCCGAGCAGAGGCCGCTCTGGTTGTTGTTGTTGTTGTTGTTGCTCTCGGGTGCGCGCTTCGTTTTTTCTGCGCCTTCGGCAGTTTTGCTCCTTGGGCCGACCCGGGGCCAAGGGAGGCCTTTCAAAATGAAAACTTCGAGCGGCGTGGCTGCTGCCCGAGTATTTTAACCATTTTTAATTAACACCGGTTTTAATTATCGCCGCGGTGCGGGGCGCAATTCCCGAAGCGTTGTCAAAAATAATAACGATAGATCAAAGGCCCCCTGCAATGCCAGAAGCATTAATTTTCCAGCGCGGCACTCCCGAGCAAGCTCGTTAAATTCAGCGGAGCCAAAAATTCACGCGCACGCGCACGGGCGAAATGACTTCACGGAAGCGTGAAACGCGAGCACGTGCCTTCGGGAACTCGGGAAGATTGAAACGCGGGTGAAAAAAGGCGATTTCGGCTCCGGTGACGCGAGTTTCCGCGAGAACGCCGGCACGTAACGCGAGAAATTGAAGAAGCCCCCCCGACACCGGGTGTTCGCGAGGGTTTTTTGGTTTCGCGGAGCGCCAGGGGTTTTTTGAAACCCTGCCCCCTTTTTCCCCCCTCTCTCTCCCGGGCAAACGTGATGGCTGCTCGATTTTTAAAATTGAATCGACCTTCGGTGAGCTGCCGGCGCAGAACTACCCGCTGAAACGAATTAAAATTTCAAAGACACGCCGTTTGGAATTCCAGTTCGATGTGGAGATTCATCGGAGTCGAAATAAGTTTTCGAGGGGGGGGGGGGGGGCGGGATTATTTTGATCGGCGGCGGGGGTTATTTTCGCCCCCGCGGGGGGACGGCGGGAATTCCAAACAAATGAAAAAATTAT
>JAPYYV010025294.1:0-13314 GCA_030522625.1 Copidosoma aretas
AAAAAAGAAAAAAGAAAACGAAGGACTGCTCACTTTAGTCGAACGATGGTCCTCACGGTGCCGTCGACCAAGATCTTCCTGACGAGATTGAAGTCGCCGACAAAGATGGAGCCATCGGGTGCCGTGGCCAGGGCGACGGGCGCGAGGAGTCGCTGCTTCGACGCCTGTCCGTCGCAGTCGTAGCACTCGAGCGGCCTCTGATGCCCGTCGCCCATCGTCGTCAGTATGACGCGGGGCTTGTGCTTGAGGTAGATGTTGGAACCGTCGCCCTTCTGCAGAATGCCCTCGTGGAAGTTGTAGCGGTGGTGGATGTCGAGGTTCCAGCCGCCAACCTCGGAGATCGACATGTCGTGGCCGCTGAGCTTCGTCGTCTGCACGTCCCAGATTATGTCCTTGCAGTCGCTGTACTCGTAGCCGACCTTCACCATCGCCGTCGTCACGCCGTACACGCGCTGGCGGTAGACGTTCAGACGGTTCCAGGCGTAAGTGAACTGCAAGTGAACGATTTTTTTTTTTTTTTTTTTTTTTTTTTTTTTTTTTTTTTTTTTTTTTTTTTTTTTTTTTTTTTTTTTTTTTTTTTTTTTTTTTTTTTTTTTTTTTCGGGCGTGAGCTGGAGCTGAATGGTCGAGAGGTAGCCGGCGGCCCGCGAGCTGTGGTAGACGAGGTTGAGCCCGGTGCCGGGGATCTGAATGCTCTCCTGGACGACCTGGGACTCGGCGAGGATGGCGCTCTTGTCGGGACAGGCGCCCTGGAAGCCGTGCTTCCACGTGGCCAGCACGACGGGCTTCATCAGGTCGTAGTCGTGGGCCGCGCAGCTGTGCGTCACGTGAACCAGCGGCTTCTCGTCAGCCGTCGTCATCACGATCTTGTTGATTATCACGACCTGAGTGTGAACGACGAAATGTTTTGTCATTGTTTATTTATCTTTTTGCTGCAGCTGTGAGTAAGAGTGATCGAATTTGAGAATCAACGGACCTCGTTCCAGGGCACGAAAACGATGTGGCTCTGGGCCTTGAAAGGCGAGCGTCCGAATTGCAGGGTAACGGCGCCACCGCCGTTGACCAACAGGTCGAACCAGCCGTCGTCGCGGGTAAGCGTAAAGCCCTCCTGCGGCGTGCTCGTGCTCACGCGCACGCCCATCAGACCCATGCCCAGTGAGGTGACGACTCGTCCGCGTACCACCGCCGACCGACTGTTGTCGAGGAGCGCGAGAAAAAAAATGGCAAGTTAGCTGGTTTTTCATTCTATTTGCTTTTGTTTTTTTTTCAATTTTACAGTATGAATATTGTATAGAGGCGTGCCACGATTGATGCGTCGTTATTTTCAATCTCTCGCCTTGAAGTGTTTGATATTTGTTTCAAAGTAGCGCTCAGTGCTTTGTGAGCAGAGAAAATCAGGTGACGTTATCAATCGGGCTGCATTTTTTATCATCATTACTTTCGTGCGTTGACTTTTGTTTATGTACAAAGAAACTACTCGGTGAGACGGTATGCGTCGGATGTTACTTTTGGTTCGGATTGAAAAAAAAAAGTCTACGTAAAATCTAAGTACTCATAGTAGGTTAAAAATTAACAGGGCAACATGTCGAGACGTACATAATTATATTCTTGATTGCGAAATATATAAATTAGTCATCGAGAGAGGATTTTTTTACTCTTGTAAATTCCAATATTCCTCTCGGTAAGACTAAAGTTGGGGACTTGCACAAAAATTTTTATTTTTAGTCATTAAAATAATCGCAACCTGTAAAATTTATAATTTCGGAAAAGCACATATCCAATTTTTATTTTTCGTAGCGGAATAATACTCAATTTATTTTGTTCAAAAGAAAGATTCAAAAATTGGAATACTAGTGCGTGCTTAGAAATTATTGTCCAATATATTTAACTGTCTGTTGGACTCGTTCGTTTGTATTTTTCGTTTCTATTCTATCGTCGTTTTTAATAAACAAAAGTCTTGTTCGTCAACAAGTAAATACAGATGTATTGAAGCTCAACAGAAAAGTTCACGGAACACAACACAGGATTCGTAAGGAAAACTGAACCATGCAAACGTAAAAAAACAATACTTTTACGGCTTTGCGGTATCAAAAAGAGGGCACAAATAAAGAATTTTTTTGTAATGAAGAACAAAAACACATACATAAAATGTACAAGAAAATTCAAGTTTTTCTTTGCTAAATCAGCTAAATGCAAAATAAAACATTCATTTTTTCGAAGGTTGTGAGGGACAATGTAAACCTTCGAAAATAACGCACACAAAACACATATAAGTACAATAAATAATAAGTAGAGACACAATGAAATGAGCGTCGAATACGGGATATCGACACCATATGGATGCAGAGAAACACATAGACAGACATGTATTTATTTAAAATGTGTACACATACATAGAAAATGAAAATTAATTCGAAAAAAGCTACTTTTTCACTTGATTGCATGAACTAATTTAATAGTTTATATTTTTTCACTTTTTTTTAAAAAGGAACTAAAAAGAAGGAACTAAAGGACGGAAAATTAAATAAGAATCGAAACAAGCTGCTCAAACAATACAAACTAAAAAACAAAAAAAGGGTTTTTTTATGTAAGAAATTTGTACAAAATCATAAGTTTAATTCTGATCTAATTTAAAAAAATCAAAATGGTAAATCTCAAACGGAAAATCAATTAAAACAGGACAACAGGCTGTGCTCTTAGTATCATTCTCTTCACTTTTTTCCCTTTTTTTCTTACCTTGTATTGAAGTGATTCCAGAACACACTGTATGAGCAGCACAGACAAAACAGAGCCAAGTTAGAATGGTATGTATCTTTTTTTTTTATTATTTTTTTTTTTTTTTTTTTTTTAGAATGATTCAGATAAAAGTTTGCAATAAAGAGATGACAAAAGAAATGCAAAAAAAACAAATATTCACTCTGCAAGTGATTTAAAAAAAAATTGATGTGACTATAAGTTAGTTGTCTCTATCAGATGGCGTATACACAGGAACGACAGAAGACGATGATTGAGAGATAATAACTGAGCAGTGATGTATGTGTATATATGTTTGCATGTATGGGATAAAACATAAAAAAATATATGAGAGATCATGTTTTGGGGACGGAGAGAGTACGTATTATGAGAAGAGAGGGCTGAGGGTTCAGTGCAGGGCACACATTCGCGCACACGTACGTAATACAAAACATGTTAAAAAAATTTTGGGATGTGATTCAACACGGGCCACAACAACGCAGAGGTATTTATTGGATGATGTACACAAATACTTTGGAGCATGTGTATTGCATACACAATTATTCATCGTCATTTACATATAAAATTTGTATTCAATATCGCACACTATATTCTTTCGTCAAACTTGTATTTCAATACTGCCTATCGATGAAAAAAGAAAAAAAAAAAAAAAAAAAAAAAACTTTCGTTGAAAGTCTCCTGACGGGCGTAGTTCTGCAGACTACCGTCGTCAATCAAGAATTTCATTCTCTCGAAGAACGAAGCCGTGATCGCGGGCGGCTGCTTCCTCAGCAGAATGTCGATGGGCTTTGGCGCCGAGACGCACAACTGACTGCCCCGGCACACGGGATTAGCGCAGCACTCTGGATCCGCGCAGTCGACCAGACCGTCTGAGGCAAGAAGAATTCGGAAAATCACTCCCATTGTTCTCGCCCCCTCCAGAAAAAACCACGTATGTATACACGCACCCTTGTCGTTGTCCCGGCCGTCGCTGCAGTCCTGCTCGAGATGTACGCTGCAGTCCTTGCCGTTCCAGCCGTCGTAGCACTTGCACTCCCACTGGGCGTCCGAGTTGACCTTGCACTGGCCGTGTCCGGAGCACGAGTTCGGGCAGCCCTCCATCGTGCAGTGCCGGCCGTTCCAGCCGGTGACGCACAGACAGGTGCCGTTCTTGCACTGGCCGTGCTCGTTGCACCGCGGATCGCACTGCTTGAGATTGCAGAGCTCGCCGGACCAGCCGGCCAAACAGTCGCAGGCGTTGTCGACGCAGTGGCCGTGGGGCCCGCAGTCGAGGTCGCAGAGCTCCTTCGAGCAATCGTCCCCGGACCACATGGGCTCGCAGAGACAGGTCTGGGTCTCGAGGTCGAAGCTACCGTGGCCGCTGCAGCCGGGCAGACACTGCAGGGCCTCCTTGTCCATCTGACTGCAGTCGGCGCCCTTCCAGCCCTTCTTGCAGATACAGGCCCCGCCCTCGGCGCAAAAACCATGGCCCGAGCAGCTCGGGTGCGGACAGTCGAGCTCCTCGCAGAACTTGCCCTTGTAGCCGCGCACGCAGTTGCACTTGCCGTTGGTGCAGTGGCCGTGGCCGTTGCAATCGGGCACCTCGCACTCGTCGTGGCGCAACGAGCACTCCTTGCCCTTCCAGCCGGGATTGCACTGGCACTCGCCGTTGATGTACTCGCCGCGCTGGCTGCACAGGACCGGGCAGACGCTCTTGCTGCAGTCCTCGCCCCCGAAGCCCGGATTGCACTGACAGTGGCCGAGCAGGCACTCGCCCTTGCCGCTGCAGCCGTTCGGACAATTGTGCGTCATGTCCTCGGCTATGACGGCGATGAAGCTCACCTCCTGGGGATCCCCGTCGTCGTTGTAGAGCGACAGGAACCAGTGGCCCGGCTCCATGTAGTGCGTCACCTCCTTCTTTATCGAGGGTTGCTGTGTGTATACGTGTACACATATTTATTACAATCATCATCAGTCAAGTTGGTCGTATTCGAGAGCGCGTCGTGTCAAAGGAAAAAAAACTCACGTGCGACGCCCGAGTGGTCCTGGCCTTGAAGCCGCTCAGCACCTCGAGGAGATCGTACTGGGTGTGGGTGGGCAGGGCGTTCCTGCGGGCGTAAACGCCGATGCTCGCGCCCCGGGTTATATTGTAGTCGAAGCGCACGTAGGCCGGCTCCGACTGGTAGAACTGCATGTTCCAGTAACTGTAGGCCGGGATCTCCCTGTTGAGGTTCTGGCCCAGGCTCACCTGGGTGAAGGTCGTGCCGTCGGGTGGGAACGACCTGGCCGGGAACGTTCGGCCGCCTGTCGAGTGAAAGGGATCGTTTTCTCCCGTCAGTACGATGATTTTTTTGCCCCTCGTCCCGCGTATATTGTATACGAAAGATAAAAACGAAGCGTTATGCAAGAAAAATGATGGACATCGACGAAGAGACGTTTTGACGAATCAACGCTTCGGAGGACGTTCGTGAGCCTGCATGCGGTGGTTATCAGCGGCCTGTCAACTGTTTTTTCGACCACATCCATTAATAATGCCATGCAACGTACGCTCCGTACGAAATTTCGCAACACTCGTGCAGACGCAACGGATCAGCATTGCAGTACCAACGAAAAGATTCACACGCGAAGAGCGCAGGGCAGAAGAGCTAAAGTGTGTTAGTCGCGCGCGTTGTTAGTAAGCCGCTCGGAAAACCCAATGTACACGTATGTTAGTGATCGCTCGTAAACTGTTAGTCGCCGCAGCATCGAATACGAAAGAGTGAAAAAAGATGAAAGAATCTCCTCCTCTCCGCGGCATCGCGCTCCTCCCGTCGATTCGACCGCCGCCGGCGTTTTTCGCTTCGCCCGAGCCGCGGTACGACGGGCATCCCCCGTCGGCGCGAACGAAACGAAAAAGCTCGCCCACGGCGTCCGACCGACCGGGGAGAAGAACCTCCCGCCCCTCACCTTCCAGCACCAGTACAACGGGCTCGGGCTGCGTAAAGTTACCACCACCACCACCACCACCACCACCACCACCGGGCCGGCAGCTCTCGGTCGTGGCCTCCGTCTGCTCCTCCTCCGAGGTCGGCGTCGTCGTGTCCAACCCCGCGGTCGACCGCGCGTCGTCCAGGCACGGGCACTCGCACTCGCACTCGCCGCCGCCCCACACCGGCGGCACCGGCGGCGGCGAGCTCGGGGGCTTCGGGGGCGGCGGCAGGGGCGTCGTCGCAGCAGCACCCCCGGCGATACCCCGGGACTTTTCGATGCTGCCCAGGGACTCTCTGGTCTCCGCCAGGGACTGCTCGATCGAGGGGGGTGCCGCCGGTGGGAGCGGGCTGGTCTCACGGCTGGGCACGGCCGGGGACGCCAGGCAGGGGGGCGCGTCGTTCCGGGATAGCGTAGCGTTCGGCAGGACGGCCCGAGATGCGCCGGCGCCCCCGGTCCCCGGGGCCGTCGGTTCGGCGCGGCCCGGCGAGCGGTCCAGCGAGTTGGACATGTAGCGGCCGGCGGACGGGCGGAACTTCTCCTCGAGCTTGCGGAAGAACTCGCGCTTGTCCGGCCTCCTCATCAGCTCCTCGAGCTCCCGCTCGTCCTCGTCGTAACTGGCGTCGTCGCTCGTAGCGTCGGCCGCGGGTCGTTTGGTCGGCGCGCCGTCGAGCTTCACGATTTCCAGCTCCTCGTCGTGGCGATAGTAGTCGTCATCGTCGTCGTCGTCGTCGTCGTCGTCGTCGTTGCTGTTGTCGAGGGACGGGTAGTAGTCGCGCTGAAAATCCGCGGACGAGCGACGGGCGTCCGCCGCCTGGTCGGCCAGCACCACCTCGGGTAGGGGCGGGCTGCGGGTCGATTCGCGATGATCGGGTCGACCGTACTCGTCGTCCCGCGTTGCATCCCCCGAGTCGTCGAATCTGCCGGCTTCGCTCGGCCGAAGATGTTCCGTGCGCGCGATGGGTGTCGAGCCCGCGAAAGTTTCGGTCGTAACCGGAGCCCCTCCTCCCCCGTCGTCCGTCACGGGAGCCGTCGGTGGCCCATTTGTCCCGGCGTCGTCGGCACCGCCGATCGTCCCGTAACTCCCCCGCGCGCTAAAACCGTCCTGCGCAGTGGTCGTCGTAGTTTCCGGCGTTGTTACAACGACCGCCTCGTCCCGCGTGTCGGAACCCGAAATACCACCACCCTCGGCGTTGCCGGACAGCGTAGTGGTCTCGTCGCGATGGCTGCTACTAACGACCGAGGGGATACTCGAAACAGACCAGGGACCATCAGGGGCGTAGCTCTCGGTGGAGGACGGGTAAACGGAGAAATCGCTGGAAGCGGGGGACGCCGAATCAGTGTGATCCATCGAGGAGGAGGAGGAGGAGGAGGTCGCCTCCTCCTCGGCATTAGTAACCACCGGCTCCTCGCTATCAGTAATAGTAGTAGTAGTAGTAGTAGTAATAGTAGTAATAGTAGAGACAGTGGTAGTGCTACCCTCATCATGCAACAACGACAACAACAACAACAACCCAGTGCTATTAGCAACATCAGCAGCAGCAGTAGTACTACTATCAACAACAACACCACCGTCGTCCGCATGCTCGCGAGCTTCTCTACGCTCGCGCTCCCCGCGCCGTTGCAGCTCCTCGCCGCCGCCACCACCGTCGTAGTAGTAGTAGAAGAAGTCGTTACGATCTTTGCGAGCATTACCTCCGGCACCCGATGGCTGGCGCTTGCCCGACGAGCCCGAGGAACTCGGCCCGAGGGCCGTCGTGCTGCTGCCGTTGCCGCTGGTCCCACCGCTTCCACCCGCGCTGCTCTTCGCCGCGTCCGGGCCGCCGGTTTTCCCGTCCGTGCCGTCGTCCACCAGGACCGTGCAGGCCTTCGTGCCCTGGTACCAGTTGACCATGTTCGAGGCTGGAGGAGGAGACGGACGAGACGTGTCGATTAGAATCGGCGAGTTCGTTTTGTGATGATTCAAATGATCCATACAAGTATGGAAAGCAATCAAGAGCGCGATGTATACAACGTACCTGTGACGTAGGTGAGGGCCGCGAGGAGGCACAGCGAGACCATTATCACGACGATCGCGATGATCTTCCAGCTGCACCAGTCCACGCCCTTGCGGAAATGACAGCGGATGCTCTGCCTCCTCATCGGGATCATCGAGGAGGCGTGGCCGTAGGGAAGCGGTACCCTGAAAAATCGACGGGGAAAAAAACAACGCCGGGCGTGCGATTAGCTTGTATTGATTACACTTTGTATGCGTGCATGTGTGTGTGTGCGTGTGTATTTTATAATCATCATCGTACATGGGTACGGACGATGTTGTTTATGCCCTCTGCAAATGAAACTTTACGCAGTAACCCGCGGGGAAAAGTATACAATCACGGTGTTGAAGCGCAAGTACCGCGGGTAGGATTTTGGATCGACGCTGTCGATGGACCGCTGCGTATACTTGTATGCCACAACAAGTCCACCGTCATTCGTTGTAAAAAATACATTCCATGCATCCATTACGATGAATTAATTGTATACCCTTTCGTACGAAGATTCTAAAAATACACCCGTGTCTATTATACATATACACCGCACGCGTCCTATAACGCGCGTATCCATTACTCGCGTAAGTAGGCATACAGTACAAGGTACGGCCGAACAGCACCGCCCCGACTAATTCGTGTCTCTCCTGTCACCTCCCCCGTGACGAGGGAGAAGGAAAAGAAAAGAAAAAAGGGCATCGTAACGCACGTCGTATTTTCCACAGGCCCGATGATGCTGCGACGCGTATACACCTACACACTATGTACATACGTACACCAAAGGTTCCCTCTCGAGTCAAAAATACATCGCGCGAGCAGCAGCTCGTGCATGCGTGTATACGTTGTGTACATGCGCGCGCGCGCCACGCAGCCCAAAAGAGGAGCCGAGATCCCGCATCGACGCGCGGAGGAAAATATTCAAAGGGGAGTTCCCAGGGTCGGTCCTGCTTTATGTTTGCTCTCTGCAGCCGTGATGCTGCTTCTTCTCTCTCTCTCTCTCTCTCTCTTTCTCTCGTTTTCATGCGCACATGCTCGCCGCTCGCAGGGAGTTGGGCATGTGTATACATACGCGTATTATACGAGTGTGCATCGGGAGAAGGAAGAGAGAGAGACTCTTCGAGGTGGTCCGCGGCTGACGGATCCCGGGGCATTGGTATATACCCCGTAGCCCCCCCCCCCCCCGCCCGAAATTCCACGCGCCTGATGATGACCCGGGGGACGATCACCCGATTTCGCCGGTCACGAGCACGCGAGAGTTTTCGCCCCGCGGCGTTCGTCGCTTTTACGCTGATTCGCGGATTCGAGGGGGAAAAAGTCGGCGCGGGAAAGAACGATCGAGGGAGAGGAGAGATCCGCGTCGATGACGAGTCGTCGGTCGCTGCGGCGCGGGCGACGGCGAATTTCGCACCGCGCGGGCGAAAGCGCGCAGCGTTGTACCGATTATCCAATGGAGCCGATGATGCGGTGACGAAGCAACCGTATTAAGCCATCGCTCCGAATCCGGATCGAGCTCCGTGGTGTGTGTATTAAAGAGAGCGCGGCGGGCATCCTCGCTGTTGTGACGTATACCGGTCGTTGTTGTCGCCACGGGAGTTTCGTTGAAATCGGCACGCACGGTGCACACAGCGATCGCGCGCTCCTCGACCGCATGGTCGCAAAGTTACTTTCAATTTGAACGAACGACGTCAGTTGGGGATCGATCGATCGTTCGAACGCATTCTTCGCGTGCGATCGTTTGGTTTACATTTTCATGGTTAAAATTTCACCTGGACGAAGAGAGAACGGGGGTTATGAAAATATTTTCCACGTCGCGTCGGATGTGTCCCGAACCGTAACACGCGCAGTACTGTTTGTATATAGTACGTGTGCCACTCGAAGCTTCCTTTTCACATGCAACCGGCGCGACAGCTCTGTACATTTTGGGGGGGGGGGGGGGGGGGGGGGGGAGAAGAGAAAGGAGCCAGCGAAGAAAATGGAAATGATCGAGGAGCCGAGATGGCGAAAATTCGGGAGGGAAGATCGGTCATGAATCACGCGGCCATTGATGCCGGGACGTGCGCTGCTGCAGTGAGCCGGACGAGCGAGAGGGAGGGCCGTGGAAAAATTTCGGAAAAAAAAAAGAGGGTCACGGGCTTTGTTGGCTCGTTCCCTTTTTTTTCGGTGCTCGGCGCAGATGACGCTCTCCTCCTCCTCCTCCTGCGCCCGTATACACCTATACCGATCTTCGTCGCTAAACGGGGGACAGCTCCGAAGTGCCCCGACTAATGCACCTTTGGACTCGACGTGAATGAGGCCGGGGGTGCCTTTTACCCATTGTGAGCGCGATTTTCCGTGTGTCCGTTTTATTACTGGATCTCATATGTACTTGTATATGTATATTATGGGAGGATGCGTTGACTTTTGGAAATTTTACCGAGTAATACAGCGTCCGCGGAATTCCGAGAGTTTTCGAGAGTACGGTATTGTTGCTTCTGCTGGTTATAGTTCCGAGGTGTTGACACTGTGATTTATGGCTGATGCGTGCTGGATTTCGAAGAGGACGTCGGATACATTGTTTTTTTTTTTTTTTTAATATACACACAGTTTTTAGTTTTTTGTGGCTGGTTTGTAGAATTTGGACTCCGGAGTATGGTGTGGCTGATTTGAAGAATTGGAACGGCGGGTCGTGTAGAATTCACTTGTTACATCATCATTAATCAAGAAAATTTTCGAAAATTAAGTAGTCCTCCCATTTTCAAAATAGTATATACTGTAAAAGACCAAGTTTTCTCCTCTTTCCAACATTGCAGTGTCATATAAAGTCCCAGTATATATATAGTATATATACTCCGGGTCTCTTAAAAAATGCTGAAACCAGTACAATGCAAGACAAACTGCCCGTGCGCGTAAAAAGAAAAAAAACGAAGGACGAAGGAGAAAGAGAGAGAATCCCGTGTACACGCGGGAGAGAAAAAAATGATTCTAGTTCTTAAGAATTTATACGCGTAAAAGGAGGAGGAGGAGGAGGAGGAGGAGGGTGTCCATATAATAATTTTAAACGCCACCGTCCCTTTTCTCGTATAATAATATATACTGCACGGATGTCCTCTCTTCGGGACCGCTGCTGCTATATACACCTTATAATACCTCGCACTACTCTCTGCAGTTTGAAATATGAGGCGCTATAAAGTTTCATTTGCGTAAGAGTAGGTGTTTTTGTTAAACCACTATCTCCTTCTGGGGCTGTATACATATATAAAAGAATGTCATGAATTCATGTATATGTATGTGAACGACGTGTTGTTGTGCTGATGTTTATTTGTGAATACATGATATCGGGGAAATCCTTACCTGTCCATGTTGTTCTGTAACTCGACTTTTATTGGACTGTTCCCCGTTGATTGGTTCTTATTGTTGTAATCATTCTTAGGTTTCTCTGCAACAGATCGAAAAAAACCAAAAAAAGGCAATCTAGATTATTTCATCACATTAACGATCAAAATACACACGCGCACTCCGCACCCGAAAAAAAACCCCTTCCCCGCGATGTCTGTACTATCTGCAGGATCTACAAAAAAAAATATGTACACACAGCAGCCTCCGAGAACGCCACCCCCCCCCCCCCCCCCCCCCCCCCCCCCCCACGAAAATTTCGTAATAAAGAAACGAGGCGCGCTACAATACACGAACCGAGCCGATGATTAATCGATCCCCGCGTGTACCATTCCGCGGCGTTACGGTGCCTATCCTTTCCCCCCCTTTCATCGCTCGGCCACCGTTAGAGGACGCGTCGAACCGAAAATCGGAGCATTTTTTTATCCAAGGGCGCATACAGGGAGCTATAACATAGGAGGAAACTCCAGCAGTCCTCGCTACGCCTGCCTTCTGCCGTTTCCTTCGAGCGCAGCTATATACAAGTGCGCAGGCCCTCTTCCCCCTGTATCTTTCCATCACGCGCAAAGAGTCAGAGGAGGAGGAGGAGGAGGAGGAGGCGAGCGAAAGGGCGGAGCCACTTTTAAATTAATTACCGTCCGAGGGTACCTATACAATTGTGCGTACGCACACGCACGGGTATGGAGTTGCGCGCTTCTACACATCCTCCTCCCTCGGCTCCGCCACTCTCCCACTTTGCGCACAGCCCCGCGCCATTTTGGTGCACGAGAGGGAGAGAGAGAGAGAGAGAGAGAGAGGAGCAACGAGAGGGGCCCCGAGTTTTTCTTTTTTTTTCGTCCCTCCTTTCCTCGGGGCGCAGTTTCGCGCGACGCGCGCGTCACTACCGGTCTTGCGTATCCCTGGGCCCGCGCGCGCGAGGAAAATCCGCGCGATGCAGATTTAACGACCGACGCGGCGGCGGCTTCCGGCAGCTCTCGTCCGCGCCTCTCCGCGACCACCCCGGCAAAATGAAGGGATAAAACCACCGATCGATCGCGGCGCTCGAGCGGCATCGCGGTGATGAAGGAAGCGCTCGAGCTTGTGTGCCGAAGGCGCGCGAGGTACACGCGTACGTGGTTATTAGTTGGTTGTATATTTTGCGCAGGGTAAGGGCGCGAAGGGAATCGACGGGCGCACGATATCCCGCCGCGAGTGAGCTTTCCGTTTCGGACTTGCGGATGTTCAAGTGCCAGGGGAGGAGGAGACCACCGTGCGAGTGCTCATATGTGCGTACAAGTGTAATGGCACGCGAGGGCTCTAGGTTTTTCCAGGGAAACGAGGAAGCGAAGATACGGGAGACGAGGACTGCTGGAGGGTCTCTGGTCGTCTCCATGCGCTTCCTCTGTCCGCGCCGCTCCCTTTTTTTTGCGAATGCATGCAGCATACCAAGTTGCGTCTTGGTTTAACGGGACAGTAATGTACCCCGTATACATACCACGAGAATCGAGCTGACATTATAGCACACTCCCCTCTTTACATACCTACAGATCTGCTGGACGTATGCGATTGCGGTACACGATTTATAAGTAATAATATACAAACGCGTGTACAAAACGAGCGTTTCTCAATTTCACTTTCAGCTCGCTTTCAGCCGAAACGGCATGACATTGCGAGCGGGCGAACGATCGTCATTAGTTTTCGCGGCTGTACACGTACATGTAATCGCGATCTCCATATGGGCGCTGATTTTGCGCATAATGCGTCATAGTACGCGAGCGCGCGCGTTTGATTTTATGACGCAACGCGTCCGTGCCCCGAAAACAACAACGCAACGGCCAGCCGAGAGAGAGAGAGAGAGAGCGAGAGAGCAATTTCCCCGTGAAATTAGCGCGCGGGAATGGAAGACCGAGCGAACGAGCGATCAATCTCCCTACGGGCAATAACTTTCATCGTACACCGATCTCCTGCTGCATCGCTGCTCGGGAGTAAGTATACAATGAAGAGGGCAGACGGAAACAATGCCACCAGTGCTACATGTATATATACGTGCGTAAGTATAATCCAACTGCTCGCCGAAGCTCAGAGTCGGACGTTCGTATCCGTCGCCGTTGCCACGCGCGTACTGTACATAGATACGATCCACGCGGGAAAAATGCGATGGACGAAAATGCAAGGGATCAAGTTGATTTTTACTCGTGCTTACGTATTATAATACACGTTGAAGGGGGGGGGGGGGG